>VNJU01000790.1:0-60890 GCA_008042675.1 Drosophila seguyi
ATGTCTAATCTGTGTATTTCAAACCTTATCTTTCTATACGATAAACAAATCTCTTAAGACATACATTTATCTCACAAATAGTTCGGAAGATAAAGGCCCTAAGTCGATATCGACTAATCCCCCGTAGTTTTCGCCGGATAACTCAACTTACCTGCCTCTATTTATTGCTACCATTCAGAGCCCCAAATGCTCAGTTGCAAATTTACCCTGACCTAGTAAAGATCCTAATTTCAGATGGTTACCATAATCAATTTAAACAACGACTGCCTTTTGATAATTTTAAAGTACCTAAGTCTCAGTGATCATGTGAATCTAGCAAAATCCTGCTCACGGTTTTTCGAAATCATAATGGACCAAACCACAACTATTTATCCGGCATTTCATCCCAACAAACCTGTGCTGTATTATACAAATTCTGCAGTTAAACTGTTCAGTGTTTTGGATAACAACGTCAAGACACTGGGCGTAATCCAGGGACATTACCAAGATGAAGAGGAACTGGGAAACGCGGTTCGAGACTTTCGAATTCTCTCGGCAGCCAAAAAGAAAATTGATTTTCAACGTTGCTGGAAAGATTTACCGCGAATCGATGACATGTTCCGATTTACATCCCCCCGCAGTAAGAACAATTAAAACTTTTTAGAACTCTAAATTAAAATTGATTTAAAATTATCAAGATCGTGACTATTTGAGTGTCAATATCCCATCTTGCCTGTGCTACATGGAGGAATTCTTTCGACTTATGCCTGGGTTGCGGGAGTTGCGGGTCTCCGGTTTTGCCAAATGCTCCGAAAGTGTTTCAGTAATTGCGAGATGCTTTCCCCAACTGGAAAATCTTTCGATTCGGGGAACTAGCCTGAAGTATACACCAGATTTTGAGTTAATATCACAGATGAAACACTTGACAAAACTCTCGGTAAACGTGGGTATGCCTAGTTGCTTGGCACCATTGACTAAACTAACCGAACTTCGATCTCTGTATCTGGAGAGTATGCTGAGTTATATATCTGCGAGGGAAATAATCGAAATCATAGAGAAGTGCAGGAACCTGGAGTTTTTGTACTGCTACTACATAGATCACGCTCATCAGCCTCATAACTCGATTGCGAATATCTTCCGGGCGATCAAGTCAAGTCGAGATCCTAGCACTCAGAAGCCTCTTCAGCTGTATTCATATCTGGATCCACCTCTGTCGGAAGATAATGTAAATATATATTTGTTTTTTATTAAAATACACCATTAATTATATGTATTCCATTTTAGAGACAACTCATCGATAATGCTTACTTCGAATACCGTCGTGTATAGAAATCCAAATCACTTGAGAAAAATTTAAATTAGCAAGGAAATTATTCTTTTTAAAATATTTTTGTATTTGTTTTAAAAATCTTTGCAGGTGCAAGTTTATGCACATAATTGTTTTCCGGTTAAGATATACCTTTATTTCACTCCAGCTTTAATGGGCAGCAGCAGTAATGGGAAAAATTACCTCTTCTCCTTATATTAATTAATAAAAGACCCACATCAAATGTTACTCAATGGTTTATATATATTTTCATGACCTTTCGCTCATATAGATTTAAATACGCTTTAATAAATTTGTATGTTTTGTCAACGATGTCCGGTATTTTTAGCTGATTTACAATCGTAGTCGTCCTCAGACTGCGTTAAAAGTATGTATCGTTAGATAAATAATTTTAATATTAATAACATTTGCGTGTTGCTTAATATCTCGTTAGTTTTAATTTAAGTTCTTAGTTCAATTCGTCTGCAGTTGCGGCGTAAATGAATTAAAAAAATAAAACAAGTATAATAATAACGAAACACTTGGTGGCCGGGCTTGTATATAAAATAAATATTTACAAAAGTTACAATTAAATTAAGGGATTGACGGAATGTGTCCTGTGCCGACCGTGTGGATAATCCTAAATGAATTGCTTACAAAATTTGTTTGGATGCATCAAGCATTTGTCAATATACGTACACATAGTTCTAAAAATGTTTAACTATATTTACTTCGAGTTCTTGGCTTTAACATTAATTATCGAATAATGTTCTCTTGTGTTTTTGCTTTTTGCCTGTGTGTTCTTATCGATTCGAAAAGCGGACGTTGAGACATTTTATTATCGTCTCGTAATAAAATTTGTGTAGGTTTTCTTTACAGTGCACGGTTTGTGTGTGTGTGGTGTGTGTGTGATTGTGTGGGTGGTGAGTGTGTAGGTGTGAGTGAGTGAGTTCGAATTCCCTTTACTGATATGTTTCTAAGAGGCTACTCGCATCCTGGCTCATCGCTGGCTGATCAGTGGCAACTAAACAGGATAAACGCAAAGCCTGCTGGACAGATAATCGATCGGGGGATAACGGATAACCCAGATGGAGGAATATAGAAAGTCTGCCAATCGGGATAACGGTTTACTTATTACACACACACTCGGACGCATACACGGAATGGAATGTGGACATACAACTCATGGATTGCAATATATAATTGACTAAGGACGCACTTCGGGGCGCGAAGATTTTCAATTTTATTGCTTACGTATTCGGAGAACGCAACTAAGGAACTAAACATCGAGTCAACTGCCTATGGGGTAAGATCTAACTAACTCAACTAACTAACATGCACACATACACGCTCGGTAAATAACTAACTAACAATATATGGGCGGGGACACATAGTCTTGCAGGAATGCCCGTCAAGATTTGAAAATTGTTTCGCTTTAAAAACAGCTGAAAAAGTACTTAAAATTATGCCAGGTAACGCTACCTTTTAAGACCTCTTTTGATAGGTTTTTGACTTATAATCATATCTGCAAGACGCCGGAAAATATGCCACTTAACATAGCATACATTTAGACACCTTCCAGATACTTTTCGACTTAAAATCACCTCTAAAGATACCCAAAAATATGCCACATAACATTAGCAAAAATCATAGCAAACCTTTAGACACCTTTTACAGCTGATTTTACCAGAGATCTATATGCTTTTGTCCCTCAACCCATAATAAATAACAACATCTACATTCAAGCATTTATGCATTTACCCAACCAGAGAGCCTCTCTCTCAGTGTATGTATGGCAAATCAGGTTTTATCGGGAAGTTAAAGCCAAAAGCCAAGCTCTATCGATAAGCCCTAAGCCGTACACACACGCACATATACTTATAGTTATAGAAACGAACATTTTGGGGATTTGGCCCAACGATTTTCAACTACTTTTTGCTTGACATTATGAAACGAACGAACGATTTACATACAGATTTATGCATATGCAAGGATATCTAATTTATTTTATAGGGTGTGATGCCTGCCCTCTTCTCCGATCTCTGTGGGGTTTAGCGCTTGCTTTGAAAAATAGTTGGAGCCATATATATATATATATAAATCGCATGCGCCTTAGATTGTATATATATCAAGTGTAAATATGCGAATTGCAATTGCGATGCGTGTATATGCTATATATATTATGTATATAAGTTGCATTCAAAATATGAATATTTCCGTTTCCGTTTCATTTGTTGCTATTTAGGCTTTTCTGGTGATTTCGTCTATATATTTGTTTGTTCTGTTAGCTGTGTCCTGAAGGCGGTAAATAAGGGTTTCTTGCTCTGTACACGAGTTTTTGGATTGGGCTCTGCTATTTACACGACTCTGCCAATGTTAGCATTATTATATCGTATTACTTGTATAATATATTATATATATATATGCTGCTTTTTTGTACGACATGCGCGGCTCTGCAACATAGTTTTTGGGTTGCTTCTCCTATGACTCCTTCTCAATTTTCATTTTTGTTTTGTAAAAATATGTAGATCGAACCGAGACAGGGATCTGGTTGTGGATCTGCCTGGGATCCCCACCTTCTCTAGACTAGGATACTGTTCATTGCTTTTATATAATTCACATTCCATGTTTGCTAACTTTGCTATCACTTTGAGTTTTCCCTTTGTATGGTTTCTTATGTGGTGTGTGTAGAGTGTGGTGTGTGGTGTGGTGCGTAGTGTGGTGTGTTGTGTGGTGTGTTGTGTCTGTGTGGAGTGTCCTTGGCAAAGGATATCCCCACATCTTGCTTACATATACTTGGCGCTCTGTGTGTGTGTCCCTAATTGCTACGTGCCCTCGTTGCCCGCTCCACGCTTCCCCTCGGCCCGTTCCTTGGGCGTCTCAACATCGCGTCCTTGTAGCAGGGCCCGCTGCTCATCATTGGCCTCCGCCTCGCCCTCCTCCTCGCGATCATCCTGAGCGGCAGCGGCGGCTGCGGCGGCGGTTTGACTTTGGCTGGCGGAAGCGGAAGTGGAGGCAGAGGCAGTGACAGTAGGCGGACTGCTTACAGGCGATGTGAAGGTCGTCTCCGAGTCTAGGATTAAGAAAATATACAATTAGCAGTTGGAAGAGAAGAATATATACATCACAACCGATTTTACACAGGATGAGTAAAGGATACTGAGCACATTTTAGGTCTGGACTGATATTATTCTCCATTATTTTTATAGGTTTAATTTAAATACTAATTTTTTTTGCGACCTAATATGGCTTTAGTTCCTTTCCAAGTGCTAGACAGAAAGCGGCATGTGTGGGTGAGGAGTCTAAGTGATGTGTGTCTATGATTATGTGAGTCTAAGCTTAACATCGATCTGAAGCTCGGTGGCTAATCCTAGCCGGGTGCTAAACGCAATCTGTGAACAAAGAGCCTCGAGCTCTGGGTGAGTTAGTGCTGCACGGATAAGAGGAATCTCCCTCGGATCGGATAGAGGTTCATACAATACTAACAGATCGCCGCTGTTCTCCGCGTGGTGTCAATGTGTCTGTGTCTGTATCTGTAAATATGTGGAGTCATGCAGATGTCGGGGATGCGGATGCGGGTACAGATTCAGATTCAGAAGGCGCCATCGAAGACGGTGACTGACGGCCAGCCAGCAAGCGATAGTGGGGAGACAGGAGAGAGAGAGAAGATACGGTTGTAGATGATTTCTGGTCGAAGAGGACACCAAGACGCACTTACAGGATATGGGACAGATAGAGAGAGAGACGGAGAGACAGAGGGAGAAAGAGAAGGTAGCCAGAACGAACGAGCCAAGGCAGTGATGGGAATTTAAATTTAAATATAAATTTGAGAACAAAATATATGATTAATTTTGAAAACATAGAAACTGAGAGATAACCCATCACTGCCAGCTCGTCGTTAGCTACACAAAAACTACCACCTACCCAGACTGCTGTCCCTGGTCTGTTGGCCATCCGCTGATCCCGATGCCGAACCGGAAGCGGATGTGGCTGGTACGGCGCGCGACAAGAGCGGCTTCACCTGGCGCAGGGCCTGCTCTTCGGGATAGCGCGGCGTCTGGAACTTTGTGGGCTTCGATTGCAAGGTCGCTGGTCCTGAGCGCTGGTGCATTAGGGTGCGGTGCCTGAGGGGTGGTGGGGATATAGACTTAGCTAAAACTGAATGAGGTAATTTATTCGGTGAGTAATCGCTGCCGGATTCGCCCTGCAAAAAATATTTAAAAATGTTACAAGTTATAAGCTATAAATATTTTATATATATAAGATGGACCCACCATTACGGTGCCATTGTCGGAGACACCGGAACCGGACATGTTGTCCGCGAGTAGGCGCTCGCTTTCCGGATCGGACAGGACGCGCGAGACATCAGACTTGTTTTTCAGGATCGACTTGGAGCGTCGGTGATGCTCCAGATTGGGCGAGGCGTCAATCGAGTCTATCGATGAGGAATGCTTGCTCTCGAACTTGGCTGTGGTAAGGATTAAGATGCAATATTTTAGCATTGATATCCAAGGATATTTTGTTTTGGGTTAACTTACCTTTGGCGCCCACATTCTGTATGCCAAACAAATGCTGGTTGATCAGTTTGGTGGCAGTGGCTAAGCTCTTGCCCGGCATGAAAACCGAACGCTTCTTCTTGGGTCCTGGTGGTCCCAGTGGTCCAGGTCCGCCGCCGAATCCACCTGAGCCGCTGGCCGCTGGACTGCCGGAGGAACTTGATCCGGCTGCAGCCTGAGTCATCCCCTCTAGCCTTCCGCCGCTGCCGCCCGTCTCATCGTCCAGCTTGGTGTCCTCGAAGCGGGCTCGAGGACGTAAGCCAGGACTGATTCCCATTCCGGAACCGGAAGCGGCAGCACTGGTCGGTCGCATGGCAGTGAAGCTCTGCTGGAACCGCGTCTTCCTGTGCTTTGGCACTGAGTTCTCATTCAGACTAACCCGACTGCCTCGCTCCTGCACATCGAAGCTCTGATAGACGTCGTCGAGGGGACTCAGGCCCCCGGCACCGGCACCGCCCGAGGCCAGGTTCCTCAGCGCCGTGTCGCCGGAGGCGCTCTTCTTCACCTGGGCACGCAGGGCGCCCGAGGAATTGGTGGCCGGCAGGCCCACAATGAAGCCCGTGGAGCTGCTGATGCCCTGCTGCTGGTGCTGCTCCCGCTCGAGCGGATTTATGTACAGGTTGTCCATGTCGATGTCCAGGGCGCAGGCCTCGTCGTTGAAGTCCGCGGTGAGGTCGCCCTGCGACAGGAACGGATGCGTCTGGCAGCTGGCATACGTGTCCGAGCTGTCCACGCTGGCCAGATCCGCGTTGTTGTTGTTATTCCCATTGTAGTTGCCGCCACCGAAGAGGAGCACTCCGTTCGCCGTGGTCGTGTTGAAGTTGTTGTTGAAGTTGTGATTGAAGTTCGACGAACTGCAGATGGCGGCCCCATATCGCATCGAGGCGTCCAGGGGCAGGGCAATGGTGGTGGAGGTGGTAGTTCCGTACGACGAGGAAGTGGACGAAGACTGTGAGATGGCGGGCAGCAGGACGGCCGCGCAGGACGAGGTGGCCGGCGGCTGAAGGAGCGGCAAAGGCGGCGGCGGTGGCAACGCCAGCAGGGGTCCATGCATCATCGGTGGCGGCGGTGCTGCTGCTGCCAGGAGTCCGAAGACGCCCGCCTGGCGATTGGCGGCGGCCAGACGCATCTCCAGACAGATCGGCTTGTGGAAGTCGGAAGTTGGAAGCGAGATCACGCCCTCCGCATCGGTGAATTCCTTGAAGTCCTGCAACGAACAGGTGATTTTTGGTATCGGTAAAAATTCAGTAAGATTTAATATTCAATACACAAAGAAACACAGAAACCCAAAGGATACAGTCGATGTGGTGGAGGTTTAATATAATTCGATTTTTTATTTATTAGAGGATTTATTTATTTCTAAATTTATCCATTTAATTCCCAGATAACTATGTATGTTTCATATTTTAAAAAAAGAAAATTTCTTGGAAATATTTTTTAAAATATCAATCAAACCTCCACTTTATCGTAATTATCCTTTAAACATATTTAGTTCACCTCGTTTTAGTGTGTGTTTTAAACATTTCACTAGCTGCTTATTAGTGTCTGGTTAAGATGGGTGTACCTGTTGTCTGGAGTTAGTTTTTTAATTGTGTGCGAGTCATTTATTCGCTCGGTTAATAAAAATTAACATGCAACTAGGAGGCGCCAAGTAAAACTCAAACGTGCAGCGCTAATTGTTATAATTATTATTATTTTATGGTGAGGTTTAGCTAATTATTAATAGTTGTATTTTATTAAATTAAACCAAAGGCAGTGCGAGTTCTCAACTTGTTATTAGGCGGCATTTAGATATATGGAAAACTGTCTTTGAAAGGCACTTAAGAAAGGAGTAAAAGAAACCTCAGATACAAAGTATATTCAAGTTTTCTCTTATAATAATTTAAGGGAAATAGTTAAATCAAGTAAACCTCCCTAAATATTTACTTTATATAGAGGGAAACCCCTCCCAAGTTGAGCAAACGCCATAAACTTAGAGATTCGGCTTCGGGAATTTTGTAATCGCCTTACTTACCAGCTTGGGCCAACCGCGAGGAGTTGCCTTCGAAGTGGGTTCCATTACTCGAACGTTAAATATATATTAAAATACTCTAGTTTGAAACCGAAACCAAGAGGAACAGAAAAGTTCTAGGCGAGCAATACGGAAACAGTCAGTAGAAGAAGTGGAGTGCCAGAAATTGAAGTGCGAATAATTAAAGTTGATAAACAAAAATATATAGATTTTATAGTTTCGTATTCTGTTTTATTTGCAAGATTTGTTTATTCGTTTTGTGATTTTCATTTTTGGTTTTTTGTTTTGGTTTTTTGTTTGAGTGATAACAGGAAATAAATAACTAACAATTTTGGTTGTTCAAGTAACTAAACAATAGTATTTTGGTATTTATTGTAGTTTTTGTAATCATTTTTGTAACTATTTTTGGTTTTTGTTTGGCGTTTTGCAAGTTGCAGCTACTATAAATAAGGCTTAGGCCATTTCGCTAGGATATAATTAGGCATTAGGCTAGAGAGTTGTAATTACGTGCTTAGTGTAAATAAAAAGAATCGATTTAAACTTTCGTCAAGCCCTCCGTTCACTTGGTCACGTTCACGTTCACACACATTAAATGAAATAATAACACATGCTGCTTTTTGGTTTCCCCTCCTGGTTGCGTTCTTAGATTGCAGAGATTAGGTTTCTGGTTAATTTAATTAAATTCTTAGAATTCGCTATGTCTTTCTTTAGCTTTCACGCGTAATCACGTCACGCCAGGCCCGGTTGATAACGACAGTAGTAGGTAGTAACAGTAGTGGTAATAGTAATAATCGTAGCAGTAATAATAATAACATTTAGTTGTAATTTGTTGGTAGTTTAAAGCTAAGTGGTTAACGTTAATCGCTAATCGTAATTCGCAGTTCCGTTTCAGCGCATTCGATGCGCCCGGAAGTGTTAGATCTGCTAAGGATCTCAATTCCGATTTCTATATCGACGGGGGTCTTGAGAATCTGGCTAAACGCTATTCGCGCGCAATGGAATACACTCGCCATGACATCCCGGCAAACCCTTTAAGAAAAGAAATGAAAAAGAAACAAGGTCAACATAAAAAATTTCCATTTCCAAATCCAATTCCAATTCTCACACAGGAAGCCAAACAAAATGAAAAGTTTAAAGAATAACAAGGAGTTTCAGAAGATTTAAAAGAAGTCAAATCAATCGAAAAAGGTCTTGAAAGTAGACTTTTTCCAATGATTTAAAATCCTTTGAAATTTCTGATTCTCACTCTGAATAAAACAGGGGGACAAGGACAATTTCACACTTTATATTGCTCGGTTCTCAGATTCTCTCTGCTGGTGACTTTATAGATAGTATATATCGATGATGCCCTCCTCGAGCATCCTTTTGAGTGCCATATAGTTCTTGGGCGAGGGCGGCGGTCGGGCCAGCCGCTTGATGCTATATTCCTTTTCGTGAAAAACGCAAATGCGATCCTGCAACAATGTACGTTTTGGTATCGGTATCGGTATCGTTATCTGACTCGCCGGTCTACCAATCCAACTACAAGTACGGGGTCGCCTATGGTTTAGGAGGTACCTATGCCAGAAGCTGAAGTCTCTATCAAAATCTAGAATCGGAGATGTCACAGAAAATCTAAAGGATTCTTGCAATACTTATTGTTTATTAAAATAAAAACCTTATTGGGTTGATCTAAAACTCAAAGGGGTTTTTTAAACCTTTAAAAGTTGTCTAAAATATTTTAAAAATATGGTTTGGGTAGCAAATTTGATGTTCAAATATTTTTTTTACGATTTAAAATACTGCAAAACTATTTTGGCTAACTTTTAAAGGGACAAGCTTAATCTTTTAATTGAAAGGATTCATTTTTTTAATGATTACAAAGCAATGTATTGCATTTACTCTTTAAATAATATTTTTGATACCCTCCGGCGATATTATAACAACCAAAAAAAGCAAGACTTGCTTATACAAATGTATAAAGCAGAGTCTAAAGATTTATTTCAATGTATAAGAAAGGCATTATTCTTCGCAGGCTTTAAATATATCTTAAAACTTTTTTGGCTAAGGCTACTTCTGTGACACCCCCGAATTAAGAAGTCCAGCCAGGATCGGAGTTCAATATTTGCGGCGGTTAACAATTTTCACAGTCTTGCCAATGGCGGTTATGCGGCGTTTTTATGTACAGGATATTTTTTTTTAGCATGATTATAATTTAAGAATTCAATTTAGTTCGGGGTTTAGTTTTTGGGGTTAGTCAGAAACAGTTATATTAAGGGAAAAGGAACCAAAGAGTAGCCATAAGGATAATCTGAGGGTGCAGGCATGCGACTAACACAGAGCACAGTACAGGAAAAGCATCTCAAACATTGCAAACGGGAACATCGAGTGAGCACAGCTACGAATACCGATTCCGATTTGGATCCGGATCGGTCTCTGGTTACCTTGGTCGTGCAGAAGCAGCACTCGAATTCCACGGGCACGTCCTGCTCCAGGTTGTCCATCCGCTGGTTTTGCAGGTTCTCCAGCGCCACTTGGCGTCGCAGCTCGGCCACTTCCTATAAATAGTTGGTTGTGGGATCATTGCAACGCGTGTTAATGACTCGTAACGCATCGAACTTTAGCAGTCGAATAATATATATATATTAAGGCTGGAATATGTACAATAAGGTCACAGGATGCAAGGCATGCCGCATGCAAAGGTAACTCTGGGGGTAATCATTAGTTAGGTTAGCAGGAAAATAAAAATAAATCGAAAGGTCTTGTGTATCGCATGCAGCTCAAGCTGTGTGAGGGGTGTGTGCCTGCCAGGTGGTGGTGATATTTATATATTTTATTCTTAGAGATAATGTCCCCCCACTCACTTAAAATTATTAAGCTGGAGGCAAGCAACCTAATTCTTTAAGTTTGTCTACCAATTATGCATTTATTTCCTTTAAAAAATATAATAATATAAGTTGGCTACTCCCTTAGGTTATAAACTTCAACAATTTGTCTAACTATAGAAATATAATATTTAATCAAATCCCAAAGCAAGGCAAGTCAATATATATATTTCTTAGATATTTATTGACTTACTTTAAATGAAAACTTTTAAAAGAGACTGCCGAAAATAGAAAATATTCCCTCACAATGATTGCAGCTGTAAAACTCTTTTGGTTCGGTGAGCATTACCTCTTAAAGAATACCTAATGAAAACTATATGATGTTCGCTATAATATTTATCGGTTCTACCGCCAGTTCAACTCTCTGTGATCCTGTGTACCCAGGGACAGCCCATTCATGGAGATATTCAAACGCGGTATTCCTACGACAGTTCACTGAATACTGAAAAGGATCATATTAATTATGCGAGGGCAGATACGCACTCACAAGCTAATTTTTTGGAAGATCTCAAAAGATCGCAGAGGTCAAACGTTGGTGGTAAACGAAAGACTGGCAAGCCTCTAGGTAGGTAGTTGTGGTACAAACATCTAAGGAATAAATAAAAAACTGACTTCCAAAATATTTTATTTACCACAATTATTAACCCTTTCAGCTTTTCTAAATTTACTAAAGAGTTTCCTTTATTTTTTTTTTATAAATTTAGCTTTATCTAAAGATCAAACGCTAAACACCGGCCAGAATCCTCGCATTGCTCCGCGTGCCTCTGGCGCAATCAGACGCGCACCTATTCACCAGCAAGACCAGCGGCAATTAAACTCTCCTTGCTACACGGTCTGCGACCCAGTGCCCAATGCCTATTCCGAGGCCGATGAGACCGAGCAGCGGCGCCAGGATCTGCGCAATCTCGTCCAGCACTTGTATGTGGCCCAGGCCCGGGTTCAGCTGGAGGCTACCGAGATAAGGAAGGCTCAGGCGGTGGCCTCCTCGGCCCAAGCCCAGCTGGAGGATTCGGCCAATCAAGTGCGCAGCGTCACTGCCTCGCTGCACACCGCCCAGCAGGAGGTGGCCGCCTCGGCCATCCGAGCACAGATTGCCCAGCTCCAGCTGGCGGCCCATGACCAGTTGCTCTTCGCCGCTCGCCAGGATGTGGATGCTTTGTCCTCGCAAATGGTAGGACTGCAGGCAGCCGAGGGCATTGTCCAGCCAAAGCTTACTGTGGATCTGCATGCGCTGCTGGACAAGCTGAAGCAGCCACTCCAGCAGAATGATCATCCCACGCCCGTGCCGGCCATCGTGGGAAGTATTCCGGGAATGCCCTCCCACCAGCAGCAGCAGCAGCAGCAGTTCCAACTGCAACAGCAGCAAACGTGGCAGCCACAGGGTCAGGGTCAGATTCCCGGACAGCCTCGTATGCCAGATTATCCACTGTATGCAGCCAGAGAAAAGCGCATTCCCAAATTGGGAAAATATCAAAAGTAGATATTCTTTAAAGGCTTCATGGCTTGTAATAGTTTTTCAGAGGTTTAGCTTTGAAACTCTTGAAGAATATTTTCCATGAAACCCCCTTGTTTCCTTTCATTTACTATTCTTTCTATATTTTTATATTACAAAACTTGGCTTTCTTTTACGATAAGGGATCCTACAAATATTATTCAATAAACACTTAAATTAATATGTTGTAGTGTCTGAATTTCGTGTAGTAAGTGAGTGTGTTTTGTTAAAATAAAATACAAATTTGATTAAAAGACCGAATATATATTTGAAAAATGTTTTAAAATCGTTAGGGACTTATGGATTTTAGTTAGCTGGACAATGAAGTTAGCAGAGCAAAAATATTGGCTTACAGACTGAGAAAATGTTAGGAGCGGAATTATAATTAATGAGAAACTAAAACTATATATTTCAGTTTTTTATAAAACTACAATATACAATTGAAACACTTCTCCAAAAGACAGCTGCAGTTATTAAAATTAGCTATCATTCATCAAACTCCAATAGAAAGTTTTACTTTATTTAAATTTTGAGGACCTAAGCCATGTCATTGATTTGAAAATAAATGACTCTAAAACAATTAAAGCTTAAAGTATTATTTATAAATAAAAAAGAAGAAAAATCAAGAGAATTATATGCAGCTTCATTTAAACATTCGATCGACATTCCTTTAGATATGGCAAATCTGTAAATGCTCGTTCTTCTGATACAAAAAAAAAAGAGTATAAGGTTCAGCATTGTGTTCAGCCACTGAAAAAAAAGACAAGATCAATCCGCAAATCCATTCAAAATCAATCAAAGACAAGGATATTTAAGGATATTTAGCTGTGGCACAAATGCATTCGAGTTGAGTAGAGTAGAGAGTATTTAGAGTAGTTGAGTTCTTTGTGTATACTTTGAATGTACCTCCTTACTGCGTCCCCGTAAAATCTAAAAGTTGAAATGTGTATAGTTGTTGTTGTTAAAGAACTTGGCTTTGTTCTCAAGAGTTTTTATTTCAATTTATTTCTTTTGTTTTTGCTGATCAACAATTTGTGGTGAATTAAATCAAAACAGAGAGAGAGAGAACATGAAGCTAAACTAGGGGAGAGACTAAGGACTACGAAAAAAGGCCGCCAATACACTGGGAAACTAAGGATAATATTCAGGGATATATACGAAAGGAAACTCAAGAGCAATTTCACACCGACTCCTTCCTGGCAAATGAGAACGAACCAAACGTGAGAAATATACGTATAATTGGGGTAGTAATTGGAATTATTTGAGTATATTTCGATCCAGCTTCAACGGCTTCACATTTACTAATACATAAGGATACGGATACGGATACGATTTAGGAACTTTGAAAACATTAAGATATTCAAGATATACGAATTGCGAGTATATGGTAATGGGTGTAATGGTCGCTGCCATCCTGCGAATCTCTGACTTACCCCGGGCGTGATCATCATCTGAATGGGCAGGCCCTTTGCCTGCGAGAGATTGTCCTCATCATCGCCGCCCTCGGCGCCCTCGGCGCCCTCAGGACCCTCCGATCCTTGGGTATTACCTCCGGCATTGCTGGGATTGCTTGTGCTGGCGGTGGTGGCCACAGCGGTGACTGCACTTGAGGCGGCCACCATGGCCAGGTTGTTGGCCACTCCGGAAGTGGCTGCTCCACCATTAGGTGGCTTTAGTTGAAGTTGCTGCGGCTGTTGCTGTTGCTGCTGCTGCTGCTGTTGCTGTAACTGTTGCATCTGCAACATCTGCTGCTCGCGGCGATAACTCTCCATGGCCATCATCGAGGTCTGGCGGGCATTCGGATTGTCGAAGCTGTACGGCGGCACTGCATCCTGCTCAGAGCTGGATCCGCGACGCTGGCCAAACGAGAGGGAAAACGGTTTAGTATCTTTTTGGTTAAATATATCCTGGAGAGAATACACACATCAAATCGAACTACTTGTATGGCGGACAGAGTACTTACAACGACACGATTGCAATTTGATTAAGGGGGCCAGGGAACACACACAACACATATATGTATATTATATATCAAATAATTATTCGAATCAATTTCAGATGGATAGGTTTGGTAGAAATAAAATATAAGTATATTACCTTTACCAAAATGGTGTCTTTTTTGCCCATTTTTGTAAAGATTTTGGGCTGTCAATCTTGTTGGGAGATTTTATGGAAATTACAGGCTAGAAGCCTTCGTTTTTTACGACTAATTTTAATTTATTTAGAGTAGCTTATGTTCCTACTATTTCTTTGTTATATTTAGTAAAATAAATAGTAATTATGTTTCTATTAAATAAATAAATAATGCAATATACTAAATATTAACGTTCAGCATCCCTAAATTAGGTTAACTGTATTTGTTTTCTGTGGAACCTATTTATACTTTTAAGAAAATAACGTCTACAAACCCCGTAAGTTCCTTTAATAATATCTAAACACAATAAGTGTTTTAAAGTCTCAAAATTGCTTCAGGTTATAAGAAATTTTTAATGCAAAGTTTATTTAAATAGCGCAATATGCAACTAAATAAATTAATAAATATTTACAATAATAAAGAAATACAATTCAAATTCAATAATCACTTTTAGTAGTTCCTTTGTAACTTTATTTTTAAAGCAATCTTCTAGAAATGTCATTATTTTTTATTTAACGTTGTCATATACTGATATCTTAAATATCAAAAATATTTAATCATTAAATAAATAATTCTATAGATGTGACGAAGGGCATCACTTATGATTTTATCTTCGTTTATTGTATAAAAAAGTTTACAATTCTTCTAATTCATAATTTTCTATCACAATTCTATCAATTTATTTTTAAATATATATAAAAATACCCTTAAGTTTTCAGTATATTTTAAACTCTTTTCAAATATCCCCCTGATATCAGCTCCCTTAAGTCTTCTCCTCTGATTGATTCGAAACCCCTATATCGACATCAAAGCTCCCCCTTTGAGTTCCGCTAAAAAACCACTTACGTGATGCAGGTTCGAGTTGCGCAAGTTGGCTACGTGGTCGTAGTTCTTGTAGCAGCCGGTGCCGGTGGTGGCCGGGTTGCGTCCGCTGGTGGATTCGCCCTCGGTGCTGTTGCCGTCCGTTTGCGAGAGATTGTGGCCTGTGGGCGATCGGCGGAGCGCGTGGGTTAAACGGTGCCAATTTTTCAGTGATCGTGTGTGACTCTCGCGCTTTTCTGCTTGGCGGTTGGGTGTGTGTGTATTTTTGTGTGGATCAGTGGATCAGTGGATCAGTGGTGTGTGGGAGGTGTGTGTTATCGGGTTATCGGATTATCGATCGTATGTTTTTGTTGTTTGTTTGGGTTTCGCGCAAAGAAGCCATGAATGCATTTTGTCGCCATTTTCGTTTCGCATTTGTTTAGCCGACAGACGCCAGTGTTGATATATACACAGGGATATATATATTTCACACACATATATATATATTATATATATTTGGTAATGAGTTAGAGCGGATTTTGGATTTGTTTGAAGGTGTTTTTATTTGGTTTTTGTTTTTGTTTTGTTTTTTTTTTTTCATTTTATCGTTTCAAATCAAAAGAGGGAATAAAAAGAAAGAAAATGAGTTCCATGAATGTTTTATATCGTTCGCTGTATTTTGAGGGGTTAATAATTGTTACGACGACGATGACGACGGCGACCACAAGAACGTTGAGGGCTAAGTTAAGTTTAGTTATAGTTTAAGTTTAAGTTTTTAGTGGGATACAGTGAGAACAACATTGAAGAACGACGTCTATAACTTGGGGTTAAGTTTAGGGCTTACTCTTGTACTTGTGATTAGATGGATTAGAACAACATTTAGTTAACTGTTGCGATGCTAAAATGGCTGTTACGAACTAATTCAACTAAACTAGATTTGTTAGATAGTAGTTTAAGTACAGTTAGTAGTTGTATTTCTATGGCGAGTAGAGGATTTTAAATGAAAACGGAAAAGGGAAAGCCCTGCGAAAAGTGCGTGAAACTTTTAATAGAATTTAAGTACTTGGTAATGTGGTAATATATTTTTAAAGTATCTTCGCAAATATGTTTTGGGTTCTCTAATATTTTTATAAAATTTCTCAATCAAGTCTTTAAGTTATAATTTCCTGTAAAACTTAGTGTGGCTTTTGTGAGTGTCTGATTCTGGGTGCTGCAAGTGGACGCGGCAAAACAAATGTGGGAAACATATAGTTCTTTATTTTCACCAAAAAAGACAAAATTCCGATTCATGGTCATTTACGCCATTCATGTTCTTGTGTGTGATCTTGTATCGTACGCTTTTAACACAAATAGAAAGGGATAATGGGCTGAACTATTAAAAGGATAAACATTTCTCACGATGATGGCTATGAGTAAAGTCTCCCCAAATACCTTTCCTTTAACTCAAAATCTGGTCAAGCCTTGAACACACCAAGTATATATATGGGGTTATCTTTTGTATTAGCACAATTAAATAATGCAGCGCAGTTGGGCTTTTGGTTTTATTGCTAATTTCACAGACACACAAAGTTGTTTACGGCTTTAACAGTATAGTACACAAAAGTATGGGTACAGGACACAGTACAGTACGGTACAGCACATTTGTTTGGGTTAGTACGATATATATTTACTATATGTTCTTTGATCGATCATACATATGGCTTGAGCATAAAGAGGAGCGTACACAGTTTCTATAGATTAGTTCATAGGTTAGAGCATGCAGCGCGTAAAATTTGATATAATTTTGGGAACGAAAGCGAAAAGAATGTGAAAACAAGAGGGGATCGGGGGACACGACACACACATACAAGTAAGTAAAAAGAGATTGTAGGGAAAAGAGGGGGGAAATGGTGAATGGAAAATGGAGAAAACATTAAGTAAAAGGCACGTAAAGGCTTTCTTTTATTTGTATTTTTTTTTTGTATTCTTTTGTAGCTTTATGGTAGCTTCTTCTTCGAGCGCAATGATAGAAATGTTTGAACTATGTGAAACACAATGCAAATTATAAGTAAAATCGTTCAAATATATATATTTATATATATAAAGGGGACTCAAAACCTGTATAAACTGCTCGGCTCGCTTATATATCAATATACTTTTGTTGGGCTTACAATTTAACACAAAACTTCAGCTGCTCTATCTTAAAGTATGTATATATGGCTGCAAACTAGGAGCAATTTGCTTTAAATAAGGCAATTTCCATTTTGGTTTTCCGTTGTGTCTTGCGTTGCGTTTGAATGCGCGTTGTTTTAGGAACGTTTCGCCAGTTAATCGTTAATCGCTATTCGTTTCGCTAAGTTCTCTCATCTCTAGTATGGAACGAGTATATTTCATTTGTATACCTACTGCATATATAGTACTATATATCGCTGATGCGCTCTCTAAATTATAAACTAAGCATCCCTCCTGCTGCTGTTCGTCCTCCTCCTCTCACAGCTACAACAACTAATTTCATAAATAAGGCTGACTCTGTATCTGCTTATATATATGTATATATATCTCTTGGGTATTATTTTCCACCACTTGGAGTGCTCTTGATGTCCATGGAGGGAATTTTTTTTGACTAATGCGCTCGATAAATGCCTTCTTGGAGTTTTACATTGAGGTTAGGCCTAGTTAATCGCTAAGATTTAGACTAAATCAAAATTGTGCTTTCGCGGATTGTATTTTCAGAGTTTTGGCGTGTTGTGTTAGCATTTCCTTAGAGGGGTTTGTATACTATATATATGGGGAATGTGTTAATTCCTGGAAGATTCCCCGCACACGCACACACATGCTGCAACCTAAACCACTAAAGGAAAAAAAGAAACTCTCTTTTTTTCTGGGTACTTGAAAGTTTTGCTTGAGAACGAACCGAATGTGGATAAGGCAAAAGACAAACTGGCAAAGGCAATCAATAAGTTACAATAGCAAATTTGAGCGGATCCTCATTGAGTTTCGTTTTCGGGGGCTTCAATTTATTAGTTTTATTATCCGTTTTAATTTGTTTTCATTTTCAAGTGCTGATGGACATTTAGCAAAACTTTCAATATACGAGTACAGTAACAACATGGCGTATGCGCAATTACGTATACTTAATATTCTCATAAGCAGCAGCAGCATGTGTGTGTGTATGGGAGGTGGTGTGTGTGTGTGTGTATGAATTGGCGCCTAAAAGCAGTTACATTTAATCACAACATTCAATTGGAAATGAAATCAAAAATGGAAGTACACAATTCGTTTGATTTTCTCTGATTGATTCGAAGCTTAAAAGCAAGCTGGCTAGCTGCTAATCAAGGGATAGTTTCTGGCTTTCTGGAAGTACTTTCGCTTAAGTCTAGGACTCGGTTCTGTGTGTGTGTGATTGATTGGTGTATTTGTGTGGTGTGTGTTTGTAACAAATTGCATTTGCTTCTCGACTAATTTACATATATCATTCTCTTAGCTAGTTTCGCTTAGTGTACACATTTTGTTTCTGGTTGCTAGTTTCTTGGGTCTGGCTGTTGTTGCTGTGGTTGCAGCGGTTCGGGGCCTCTGATCCTGGATCTTAGCGGCTGTCCTCGTTGTCGCTGGAGCTATTCTGCTGCTGGGCATCGCGCTCCTCCAGCAGGCTGCGGTTCAGCTCCTGGATCCGGGCGGAGAGGGCCCGCCGGCGCGGAGTGCCAAAGGATGGCAGCGGCGGTGCCTCGATCAGTGTGTTTTTCTCGCCTATTTCGGAAATCAGCCGCATTTAATTTATATTTTAGGGTTTTGTTTGTTTTTTCAGTGTTTTATAAATTTTGTAATTTTGAATTTTGCAAATATTTTTCTCATTGAATAATTGAATATTTTTATACGTGTTTTGTGTGAATGTTCAGTATGTTATGTATATGATTTGAATTAATTTTTTTGTTGGGAAAATTCGAAAGAATGTCGTGAGCAGAAAGTAGAAAAGGAAGAGAGCAGAGAAAAGAACACGTTGTAGGTAGGATATACTTGGAGTCTAATATCTCTAGGCCTTGGGATTGTTAGCCCAACGACTTTGATTCGCTAAAGTACAACTACGTTTTGGCTAAGAGAATGAGCATATACATCATTATGGGCTTATGTGTAGTTGTGTTTATATCGCAATTGTATGTAATCAGCACTTGAAAATTTTCTAAAAATGTTTGTATTTATATATATATATATATTATTTTTTTGTTTTCAGATTCGAAATGTTTAACTCTATGTTGAGCATTCAAATTTGCTATGGTTGTGTGTGGGGCGGTTCGAAAAACAAAGAATCAAGCAATGAGTAGCAAATTTCATCATCATCATCATCACACAATTCACTTGGCAAATTTCCAACTCAAGTCAGCAATTAGGCAAACTCAATTTAACGGAAGGCAAACTGAAAACCGAACAACGCAACAAATTGCAACAGCAATTGCCTATCTAATCACTAACTATATATATCCTTTGCTCAATATATACAGGATGACCACAACTGAGGGGGGGCAGGCTTAAAGTTATTATAATAATTGAATTGCAACTGGGCTGGGTGTTATTGAGGTTTAAAAATATTGATAGTGGAATGTTTTATAGTGAAGTCTGAGTATTTTTTGTGGGTTTCTTATATAGCATACTTTTATATTTAATTATTTATATTAAACCTACATCTTTATTAAAGTTTTAAAATTAAAAGTTGAAGAATAATGGATACGGTTTTTGATATAAATTTCATTTTATTTTACCAATAAACAACTATCTACGAAAAATACTTCAAGAACTTTGGTAAGTAAAAGTAAGCCAATTGTAGTTTTAATCAACCATATTTTAAATAACATTTAAGCAATATTTTAAAAGATAATTTCTTTACTTATCAAAAATGTATACCAATTATTTACACCCAACACAGCTGACATATCCTTTCTATTTCCTTCACTTAGCAAAGGCTAAATACAAAGCTAAAGCCGTGTGATTCTCTTCCTATATTTAAGCTTAAACTGAACTATATTTTTTTTACCAAATATATTACGATATCAGAGGAAAGAGAAAGAGAGAGAGAGAGTAACTCCAGAGAGATAGTGTGCGAATATAGTACAATATAGTGTGGCTGTAGTTGGCGCGTGTTTCGTGTCTTGTCTGTGTCTTTGTGTGTTTCTAGCGATTGTCAAAAGACTTCTACTTTGAAAGGCATTTTATGGAGAATATTCATATAGATACGTTTTATTAGCGGTACGGATAATAGGGTGGTGGCTTAGAGTGGTCTAGGCTACGTATACGCAATGTAGTCACCTGGAGCGCTTTGCACATCGAGGGTCTGCCTGCCTATATTGGGGGTGCTTTGTCTTTTACCCTTCGGATGCACGACATTTGTTTGCTTGCCTAAAATAGGAGGGTTGAGAGGTTGAGAGCTTGGGCGGGTTAGGGTTTAACGGGGGGCTTTCAGCGGCTTTTGTGAGAGATTCCATTGCCTACTTGTAGGCGCGCGGGCTTATTGTACAGCAGAGGTGGTGTGACAGAGAGGGAGAGTGTGCTTTGTACAAGTGAAAACCCCACTAATTTCCCCGTTTAATGCGCTAAGTACAAAAGCATTTGCCTAATTGACCATTATCTGTGGGTGTGTGTGTGTGTTGTCCCTTGGGGTGTTTTTGTATTTTATTTGTTTTTCTATTGTAGCTACGGAACTTAAGAGTAAGTCAAATCGCTTAACTAGTTTACAACTGATCAATCGAACGTAAGTCTCTGTTCAACAATTTCTATCATCTTGGGGCTCAGCGCAGTAGCAGGACTCTTGTCCGGCTCCTGTGAAATATGCTATTTACACGCCTCTTGGCTGGATTCTATAGATACAGCTTCTCGAACTGAACAAATTACGGAAATAAACCAATTTAAACTCAGGAAGAGAAGAAGCGAAGAACAAAAGTGCATGCCGAAAGTATAAAAGTGTACGAAAAAGTACTGCGAAAGCTAAGGCATAAATCTACACAGGAGTAAGCGAAAAAAAGGGGGGTGATATAGGGGGATATACACAGAAAAATATATGAAGTCAAACTGAATAAATATATTTTTCTGTGAAGATTCAAGAGAGATGTTGGGAGTTGAGTAAGCATAGCATGAGGCGAGGGACTTAAGGTTGTAAGGATCTTGGAGGCAAGGAATCATTCCCCTTTTAGTGGGACTTTGGTTTAGTAGATACTTAAGGCAAGGCACATAGATAGATATTTAGATACATCGAAATAGTTAGATAGTCACGTAGTTGATATCTTACCTGTGTCGACAATCACATCGATGAGATCCATGGACTTGGCGAAGGCATCTTTCAGATTGATATGATGGAAGGAGACAATGCTGCCCTCGCGTTTGGCACGATCGAGTGCCTCACGGCGCTTGAGGGCCTTTTCGCGTCGCATCTGATTCTTATAAAATTCAGCAAAATTGTTAACGATGATGGGAATAGGCAAAGCGATTACCAGAACACCGCATATGCAACACACAGTACCAATAACCTTTCCCAGTGCAGTTGTGGGATAGATGTCCCCGTAGCCAACAGTTGTCATTGTAATACCCGCCCACCAAAATGTTTCCGGTATTGAAACGAATTTTGTATCCTTTTCATCCTTTTCGGCAAAATATGCCAGCGAAGAAAATATGAGAACGCCCATGGCCAGGAACAGCATTAGTAGACCGAGTTCCTTATATGAGTTACGCAGCGTAAAGCCTAACGACTGCAGGCCCGTTGAGTGACGGGCCAGCTTAAGGATTCGCAGGATGCGCATGATGCGAAAGACCTGCACCACCCGACGCACATCCTGGAACTGGTCCGTTGCATTCTTATTCGTTTCCAATAGAAATAACGAAACAAAGTATGGGAGTATTGCCAATAGATCGATTATGTTAAGGCCGCCCTTAAAGAACTTCCACTTGTCCGGCGAGGCGCTAAACCTAAGTATGTACTCTAGAGTGAACCACGTGATACACACGGCCTCAACCATTGCCAATTGCGGATTATCCTGTGGTGTACCGTTGTCAATGTGTTGTAGTTGTGGTAGGGTGTTCAACGTCAGGGCTATGGTAGACAGGACTATGAATAGTATGGATATCACTGCGATAACCTGCGAACGGTAAAGAACAATCGAGACTTTGTCGAGACCATGATTCAGCAACGATTCAATTTCAATTCAATGCAATCAAATCACAACGATAATAGGGTATTGTATTGGTAATTATGTTTTTGTTTTTGTTTTTTGTTTTTAAGGTATTTTGTTGGTATTTAGGTACATAACACGATACGTTCATTCAACAATATAGTACGAGTAAGTCTGTCATTTATACACAGCTATTTTGTTTGGTTTTTTTGTTTAATTAATCGAAAAAACATGGTTACAACAATCAGCAAAGTTCAGCGAGTTCTCCTCATAAAGAGTTCACTTTGATTCTGTTTTCTTTCGGGTCTAGTTTTATGTTTTGGTTTTTTGGTTTCTGTTTTTCTGGGGTTAAGCAAACATTCAGTTAGCTTTTCTGATCGAAGCTCTAGTTTCGGGTTTGTTAGTCGAATCTTGGCCTGTTAATAATTGGTTTCCTTAGGCAGGACAACCAAAGATTATTGATTGAATTCAATTGAGAAGCTTTCCCTGATAGTTTTCCTAGGCTTTTCGTTGTTTTGATGGGTTTTGTTTCCTACATCCTTTTCGTTTCATTCAGGGACTTTGTTGGCTTTCCTGATCGGTACTTTTCAAAGGCTGCTGTACTATATGTGAAGTATATATTTTATTTGTCGTGAATCCTTCTTCATCAAATAAACCAAAAAAAGAGAGTGAAAATGAAAAAGTTGGCAACAAACGAAAACACACAAATGAAAACATGGGTTGGGTTTTTATTATATATTTTTTTCCTAGGTCTCGTAGCTTTTGGAGCTCGCGTTGGGCTCAGTGGGTCTCTAGTCTAGATCAACTCTTTCTCTGGGTGTTGTTTAGAGTGTGTGGGACTGTGAGTGGGGCAAGTGGTTGATTGTTGTAAGTGGCAAGTGGTTAGTGGTAAGTGGTAAGTGGTAAGTGGTAAGTGGTTCGTGGCTCTGGTGGTTCGTGGTTCGTGGATCGTGGCTTAGTGTGTGTACTTGTTGTGAGAGTTTAGTTGTTTAGTTTAGTTTGTTGTGGGGACAGATCACATGACGCAACACAAGGACATAACACACCTACATACATATTTGCTATACGTGTGTGTGCCTAATTGGATCTATACATTATGGTATGAGGGTGAACCAGGGGGGGCACTCCGTCGTCAAAATAAGAGACGCTACCCTTGGGGACTGCAGTCGACTTTAAAATCTTTTAGAATCTCAAATTTATATTCGCTTACAAATTAATCACCATTCTTTGTTACCAATTGGACAAACAATGTTATAATTTCCGACGTGTTTCGCTCATTCGCTGTACGAGTATGTGTATTTGTTTTCTTTTATATTTGTTTTCTCTTGTTTCGGAAAAATCGGAAAATGATGGATGTCAGAAATCATAGTACATATCTCAAGGTTGGATGGGTTCTTTTATGATAGTTCTAGCAAATGACAACAAAAGGGAAGAAATTCTAATTTTAAGTCAAATACAAAGTTAAAGTCAAATTTAAATTCAAATCCAAATGCATAACTTTCGTAGCAAACGAGCTAAAAGGTATTACAATTACGAGTTAAAGGAAAACGAAAACCAAGTAATTTTAAATTAGAAATTACAAATTACAAATTCGAAATTAGAAATCGAAAACTGGGCCATCAAATAATTGCATCTGTCACACAGATAGCCCTGAAATTATGCATTTATTGGACGGATAGATTCCTTTCAATATACACAAACACACATAAACAATTTGAATTATTGGTTTCGTTCTAAATAATACATTTAATTTACCAAAAAACTGCCAATTGCAGAGATTGAAGTGTTCGTGTTTCGGAAGGGTGGGGAAATTGGAAAATTGGAAAATTTTTCAGGGGGGTGTGACAGGGCAAAGAGGACCTGTCACAAATGCGAATGCAAAATTTCATTTGCAGTTTCAATGCCAGATGGAACATGGAAGATGGAGAGCACCTCCTGATTGCCACATTCGGCCTGAGGCTGAATCTGAATCCGAATCCGAAAATGTATCTGGACTTTAGTTCATGTGGTGTCTATGTGTGAGTGTGTGTGAGAGGCTGAGTGAGATTGTGGTATGTCTTTATGTCTTGAGAGGCGTGTGTGAGCGTGTGACTAGTTCCACAGGCAAACCTTTTAAAACTTTTAAGGTCTAAAACGGTTTAGCTAGAATAAAAACAGAAAAATATAATGTCTATCGAATTTATCGATAAATATAAATAGGGAACATAAGTACGAAATTTTAAAATCATAAACTTTTTATATAAAAATTATCTTTTCAAGGTTACAACAAGGTATTTTATTCCTTGTTTTATAGAAACATTTCACTTATTTTATAAAAATAAACAAATATTGACAAATATCGATATAAATCGATATTTAAAAAGGTATGCCCATGTAACCAGCCAATGGCATTCGACTAGAGGAAGACAGTTATAGAGAGGCAGAGTGAAAGATAGAGAGATATAGAGTTATAGAGTTATAGAGCTTGAACATCTTGGACATGCCACGCCCCCAAAGTGGTGGTATGCATAGATAACTCTGTGAGTGTCCAGATCTACCATAGTAGGCCTCTGTACGCAACCACGCAGTTCTGGTTTCGGAAACGGAATCGGATCTGGAATGGGATCTGGATCTGGGGCGTGGATAGTGGAAAATGGGGGGAAGGCTGAGGTTCAATTTCATATTCGACATTTCTGCGTCGCTGTTGGATGAGCTGACTTCTCTAGTTATGGCTTATGGCTTGTTCTACGTATATAGATACAAAAGGTTAAAGATACAGATATTATGCAGTTATTAGACAAAAGATACATATAGTCAAGAAGGAGAGTCATTACGTAAGGATAAACGAAACACACACCAAAAAGATACACAAACTCACAAGGAACGTAAAACAAAACGGAGAACCGAAAAGAGAGAGAAAATAATTTGATGGTGCTAGTTAGCTAGAGCTTCATACGATGAGAAGAAGAGTAGTACAGATACAAGATACAAGATACAAGTGCGAAAGAGGTCACACCAGGGGCTAAGAAAGAGACAAAGATAGTAACTGGGAGAGAGATAGAGAGAGGGGTATGGCTATAGTTACAGAGACAGATTGAGAGATTGGGAGAGAGAGAACTGATTGCAATTGAAGTGGTCTTGGTCTGTTTCAAACTTCGGGAAAGTTAATTAAATTTCCAGAGGAAATTCGGGGATTGTGGGATTCAGGCGGAGGCGGGGGCGAGGTAACAACAATCTACTTGAGATGGTGGTGAAAACTTGTAACTTACAGACTAATTTACTTTCGATTCATATTTCGCTTTCGATTTGAACAGAATGCATTGGAGGGATGTTTCGTAAACAAAAAAGTTGTGTGCGAATTATCACTTTGGCATACTGGGTTTTGGATTTTGGAACTGCTACCATTGCTGCTCAGTCATGAAGGTGGTTTTTGGGGGGGTTTCGGGTTCAGTTTCTAGGGTTCCGGGACTAAGGTTGGCTGATACAGGGTTCGCTGGGTTGAAAGTAAAACATGATATCGCAAATACTCCAAGTACTAGCTGGCTTACTTGATCACAGTCTCGGTTGCTTAACCAAATCGAAACTGAAGAGGTAACTGAAAAATGCACACAAAACTCACAAACTAACTACAAAGTTCAAAGCGTAGCCAGTCGCCAAAAGCGGTATCTGCTGCTGCTGCTGCTGCTCGAGGCCTACAAAAACTCAAAAATGTTCACTCTATAAAGCCGCTGACAACAGATTTACACAAAAATAAATAAGAGGGGAAACTCAAAGCATCAAAGGAAGCTGATCAACGGTTATCCGAAGGTTAAGGATACTTTTGCAAAGTTTTTGGATGATGAAAAATCTATTTATTTGATTTATTGAAAATTTAGAGATATTTATCACAGAGTCTTTAAACACTTCAAAAAAAGATTCAAGTTTAAAAATCGGAAATAAAAACTGTATTTGAAGTTTTCTCTTACATTTATATTTTATAGCTTATTGTTTAAGATTTTTAACTTTACAAATTATCAAGCCTTTGCAATCGCATCAAAAAAGGATATTTAAATTTAAATTAACTTCCCTGAATCTGGCTGAAATCCACTTGAATTACAAATTATGAAAAGTCGATGGATAACAGGACAAGATCTCAGGGCAAGGTGAAGCAAAGTGTGTAGAAAGGTAAAGGTGACAGAGACAGGTGAGAAGGTGAGCGAATGAACTGAGAGGTGGGGGGACGAAAAAACAAGAAGGAAAGTCAAAAACAGTCAAAAAACAAGACATGCGACAAGAAAATCGGGACAAAAGAGTTTCGATATATAGATTTATATACGATATTCATAGAAATATACAAATTTACAATCCGTACTAAACTAAATCTAGATCAAAAAGGGTATTCATCGGGTCGGAACTGAAAATGACATTCAATTGAAATTCAAAAAGGGTGCAAGACTGGAGCTGCTTTTTGCTCAGTGTGTCGCCGTGTAGGTGTGTGTGTGTGTGTTATGGTGTATCTGTGTGTCGTTTTCGGCTTAAAAATATTTGATTAGGTTTTGCATTTTGGTTCACGTGAAGTGTTTTCTTTTATTTATATTTACGAGGGTTTTTCGTTTTGCGGTTTCGTTTTTCCGGTGTTTTTTTTTTTTTTATTTTGGGAAGTTTGGTAGGAGATTGTTGGGTGTTTTTTGGGTGGTCTTTGGTTTTTTTGGTGGGTGGTGCATGAGTTGGTTCGCATACTTTATTCGACTCACTAAAAAACAAACAAAATTCGATACAAACGGCTATAGAATTCAGTACGAATCGACTACGACGAAATTCTATACTAGTGGCATTCAAATGCAGCAAATTTGGTGGGTTAATATTTCAAGTTGGAGATTTTGTTCGATCGATATTCTTTATTCTTTGTTTTTTGGGTACGGGGGGTCTCGTAAACCGAAAACTCAAAAGACTAAAACTAAAGACAGACGATGAAAATATATTATTTGATTTATCTTCTCTACTTTGGGGATGGAAGATAGAAGTCTGATTGAAAGATGCTGGATTTAAGAGAGGGTTCTAAGAGACATCAAAGACACCGTAGACGTTTCTTCAAGTGTATAATTGTTGTGTGTGTTTCTTTCAGTGTCTGCGTGTGTGTGTGTGTGTGTGTTGGGGGGTGGGGAAGGAAATAGTAATCAATTGACCAATAGCTATTAAGGAAATCGGTTAAAACACAATAACAAGGAGAGTTAAATAAATTTTCTTCCAGATGCAATACACACGAGTTTACAACATGACATCAAATATTCAAATATATAGAAAATATATACGGTTTATATACGACATAAAGAGATATGTACATATATCATAGTATACCGCCAATGGGAACGAACGAAATGGAACGGAAACGGAAACGGAAAAGGTCAACACAAAAGGCACACAAACAACTGAACAACAATTTTGGATATCATAGTTTCCGTTTTTCTCATTGTTGTTGTTGTTTTTCGTTGTGTATAACAAACAAAATAAGTTTTTGAATATTTTTGGAGTATTTTTGGGTATTATCTTTTTGGTTTCATTTTCTGTTTGTTTGTCTTGCGGGCGAGCTTTTGTTTGTCGCTTTCAACGAGGCGAAGATTTCAACTGAGTTTTCTGAGTCGGATTTTGTTAACTGCTTTGGTTATTAGATCAGAGCTAGATTTGTTTGGTTCTCATATTTATCATTTCGTTGAAAAAAGGATGTGTTTAGGCGTGGTATTAAAAATAAACCAAAAAAGTACAGAACTGAAAAATCTTTGGTTAGTTTCTTCTGTCTCTCTGACTGGAAAAACTAGAGTTAGTAGTCGGAGAAAAACGTAAAAATGAAAATACGATAAAAAGTACAACTGGCAAAGGGCTCTGGAAATTTTTCATTACCTTTAAAATGCAACAGAAAAGTTGAAAATAAAAAAGTCTTGAATTCAAAACCATGAAAAGAGATCTCATTCTTGCGAAAATCTAAATAAGTTTTTAGAAATTTCTGGGAATGCTTTCCACGAACTTCAAAATCAAATAAAGAGAACTTAAAATCGTAAACCTAAATGAGAGTTTGAAAATAAAAAGTACATAATTCAAATAAAAATAGAACTGAAAATCGAATGAAAAATTATAGGAGATGCACCCAAATATGTTGTAATTATTTCCATTCTCCCACCAAAAAATATATATAAATATTTTTGGTTAAAGCCAAAGCTAATGCAGAAAATCGGGGCAAATTATCGGCTGTATTTTACAAGCTGAAGCCTCAAAATTCGGGGTATTATGCAAGTGTTTATGGGGTTATTTATAGATGTTGTGTGTGTGGGTGAGATGATGTGTTGTGCCCGGGACTTGAAAAGCTAAAGCTTAAGATCGGGACTATCAGGATGTATGGTACAAGGCCATGGGCAGAATGGGGAACCGTATGCAAGTCCCCCGAAACATTCCGACCCAAGACCCAAGACCTAGTGGTATCTCCCCCCTAGCACATGGAAAATGGAAATGTATTACAACACGAAGATGGCCACTTCTCCCCAGAGTCCTTGTTCGTTACAATATTTTCGAGGATTTCTACAGCACACCTGCCGCCTGGTCATATCGCTTATTGCCCATTCCCAAACATTGTTACATGGGGTTGTTTGGGGTTTTGGGGAGAAACAGAGAGAGATTAACTTCACCATCATCATCAACAATTAAGAGAGATATACGTATTAATTATAGTAGAGATATAGATAGGTTTATATATATATATATAAGTTGTATGTATACAGGGCTTGTCAATTTCGCAAAAAACTGTGTGTGATGTAAAAAAGACTGGATTAGATTAGAAACGATTATTAGTAATAACAATTTTGGTCGATTTCGATCGCTCGATCAGTTCTAGCTTGATCTTTATGCCTTTCGAGGATTCGAACTCTTCTCTGGGTGTCGTCGCGTGTTTCGTTTACACTAAAATTCGAACTAAAACTGAGGAAACTCAAACTAAAACATAGAATGCATCTTAGCCTAAAATATTGGGCGGTGGGTAGTTTTGATTGACGGGAAGTGGTTTAGGCGAAAGCAGAAATTATTGGGTGAACGTAACTGAACTCAAATCAAACTCAAAAGTGCCGAAAACTGTTTCTCATTCTTTTTCAACGCATTAGTGAGGTTACTCTGCGGTCTTCCGGTTCCGTTCGGGGGAAGAAAACTCTATCTGTCCGATGTAGGTCCAGTTCCGATCTGTACGATATATGTGTGTGTGTGTGGCACAAAAGCTGGAAGCACTTCGTATATGGGATATTCACACATGAGCCAGCGGAATGTACAAACACTGATGTGGATCCCAGGGGATCGGCGCGCCAGGAAGCGGCATTATATTATTGATAGTATCGGCGTACAGATAACTGGCGGACATTCGAAACGAGTAGCGAGTAACCAGTAAGGCGCAACACCAGTAGCGAGTAACCAGTAACGAGTAACGAAAATATGTAACGAGTATATGTATAGTATATCTTTTTCAGAGTGCAAGCATATCGTTGTAATTATTTTTTCTGAGTCGCAAAAGCAAGTGATGGATTGGCGGATTTTTGTACAGCATTGAGAGAGTGGTATATATATATATAAATATTTATATATAGAGAGAGAGTTATAGAGGTAGAGATAGAGATATGTTTGCTGTTATTCTTACACTATACTCTGAGCTGCTCGTTGGCTGAGTTATATATATTACAGAGTGCAAGTAACTTGGCGATAGTGTAAAAATAATAGTGACTTTGCACAGAACCAAAGTTCAACTACAAAAGAGTAAACTCAAGAGGTAAGTCAAGAACTCAAGAGGAAGTAAATAACTTGGTTGGGAGGGGATTTATCTGGGGTTTTATCTGGTTATCGAACTAAAGAGATATATCTTACGCTTGACATTGACACAGTTCACAGTTCAACGGTTAGAAACACAATACGAACACATCTATGAGAATCGTTGGGTATTTGGATTTAGGGAATTGGGGATGGCACAGAGAAAAGGTTATAAATATTATTTAGACAATAGTTTTTAATAAAAATACGTTTGATCTGAGCTGGAATCATTATTTAGAGAGTTTTTAGAGCTATGGAAAGGAACATCAATATCGATTAACCAGATTATAGCTTTTTCTCTGTGCTAGGAATCATAAGGATCATTTTTTTTTTAATGGATATAGAGGTCAGAGGACACTATAGATATACCTTAGGTCGGGGGCAACCGACTGGACTTACCCGGGCGGCGAAACTGGTGTTGGGCTTCTCGAGCAGCTCCCACAGATACTTCTGGTATTCGGCGCATTTACCTTCGCCGAACTCCTCCTCGTCACGCTGCCTCAGGGACTCGGCCTCCTTGCGCATCTCCTCGTGAACGTTCTCCTTGCGCTGATGGTACTTGTGCTGGCAGCAGGACTCCAGGTACAGCTCGTCGACGCCCCAATACTCCAGATCATCGCTAAACGCAAGCACGCACATCTCGTCGACGATGTGCAGCTTGCCGGTGCGATAGAAGTTCAGGATGGAGCTGAAGCTTTTCGGGTGGCGGTCGAAGAAGTACTCGTTGTCGGCCAGCGAGTAGTCGTCGCACAGCTCCACGATGGCCTCGTGGGTGGTGCACTCCCTCAGCCGCCCGAGCCGCGTGTGGGGCAGCCGCTCCAGCGTCCGCCACAGCACCTCGTGCCGGACGCCGCCCACGTTGATGGACACGCGACTGTTCACCGCCTTCGACTGGGCTATCATGAATGGCTCGGGCGGCGGTATGGAGGACATGGATCTGGAATGTGTCCGCTGCAGGGCGCCGGTGGTCTGGCTCTGGCTCTGGCTCTGGGTGGGCATGCCACCTGAAATGGATTCGCCTCCCCCTCCGCCTCCGCCACCGACGGCACCGACGCCCCCGCCACCGACGCTGCCAGCGATCTGCTGTGACGTTGTGGGAATCGAGTGCGTTGGCGATGCGACTGGGAATGGGGCGTAGCGAACCTCCTTGCCTGCTGCTGGTGTTGCTCCTCCTCCTCCTCCTCCTGCTGATCCTGCTGTGGCTCCTGATCCTGATCCTGCTGCTGCTGCTGCTGCTGCGCCCGCTGATGATGATCCTGCTCCCGCTCCCGCTGCAGATCCCGCAGAAAGACCTGCAGCAATTCCGGCGGATGGGCCAGCAAGGTGGCCGCCATCAGCGTAATCCAGCTGGCGTGCACCAGCGGCACCAGCTGGCCCAAGGTGATAAGCAGCGCCGCCAGCTGCTGGGAGAGATCCGAGGCCGAGGCCACCATATGCACCAGCTCCAGCGGCTCCCATTGCCCGCTCCCAGTCGACGTTGCCGCTGGTGTCGTAGTACGGCTGATTGTCGCCCATGTCGGCATTAGTTGCAGCTGCATGCTGCTGATACAGGAGCTGCTGCTGCTGCAGCTGTTGCTGAAGCTGCTGCTGCTGCTTCGAGAGTTGCTGTTGCTGTTGCTGTTGCTGTTGCTGAGTCGCTTGTTGCTGCTGTTGCTGTTGCTGGCCAGCAGCCTGTCCACCTTGCAATTGCCCGACCATTTGTAATACTCCATTATTGGTTTGAAGCGGTGTCGATTCACCCGTTGCCCAGCGTACCGCCTCACGGTCCCTGTCGCGTTCGCCGACCATAAGTCTGCTATAAGAAGGAAAAGAGAATGAGATTTATAAGCCAGACAAAACAGGGAGAAACTATGAGGTAAGTTAAGGAAGGCAATAATATAGAAAATTAAAACAAATCAATTTTAAGATAGTTACTTATCATTGAGAAATTTTTAGGCAAACCCTGTAAGATTTCTAAAGGTTTCAATAATTTTAAATAGTTTTTTTTGGTTCTAAACAGTAGTTTTTCTCACTGCAGTTTAGTGTCCTTAGAACTTACCGCTACATCGCGTCAATTGTCGTCATTACAGCCTCCGTTGGTGTTTGTGCTGTCCCGCTTTTCCGCCTTTCCTTAGCTCTGGTCCTCTGCTGCTCCTCCGATTGCTATCGCCGGGGCAATTGATTCCGATTATCCGGTCTATATATATCTTTAAATATATATCTGCGGCTCTATAAATCGCTCAGTTGCGGCCTGGCAGGCTGCTGGCTATGTCCCTCATTCTCCTTTCAGCCTTCCTCATTTTTGGCTTCCGGGGACTGTTCTTTGTGGTCGGTGACGTCCTGGGAATTGAACTCTCACTGACCCAAGTGCTCCAGCGGCAATTCTCGTTGTTATGTCTATGATCACAGTTTGTGTTCTGGCCTTGATTCGTGGTTGAAAGGCCCAGGTTCAGGTTGAGTTGAGGTTGAGGCTCAGGCGTGGTTTGGCAGCATTTTGTGTTGGGGGCAATAGCTGCAATTTTCAGGGAGAAAGAAAATGGAGAACAATCAGTGGGAGTCGCTTTTCGGTAAGCAATTATATCTGACCGCATATCGCTGGCCGATAAGCTGCGTAAATGCCGAGTACCTTAATTATGCGTGCCGTGTAATTAAGTTGGACAGTGGAACACGCAGGCAATGCATTTAAACTTGAGTTTATTTAGAATTATATACAAATACATTACAAGAATAATATTTCCCTCTCAAAATATAGATTCAATAGATTCCTGATTTGAAAAGCCAAAACGAATTCATTTAAATTCTTCCTCTTTAGTACTATTCCCAATAGCTCTTCGAGGTCACCGCCATGAATCACTTACCCAGAAACTCGTTTATTGAATCACGCTATTTAGAGTGCCACGCCCACGGTGCTCTCCTCAGTTGGACCGTAAATCAATAGTTGCGGACAACTGATAAGATAGGAAACCAATCGGCGGCGGGTGGAAGTTTCCACCCTTAAATTTCCCTCTTGCCAGGCGCATAGCATACTTTTTCGGGGCCAGCGGCAATTATCGCATAATTGCATATGCAAATGAAATGCGTTTGTTTGTAGAATTCTTACCCCTTGGGCGAATATCGAGGTCGCGTCTCTTTTATTTATTAGCGTTAATTTGCAATCGCCGAAGGCTGTGCCTTTGCATTTAAATGCGTCTATTTTTGGGGTCAGGCTGCGTTGGCCTTTGCCCAGATTCAGAAACATTTTCAGTCCGATTTTCCGGCTTTCCTACTTTCTGCCGCATTGCAATCAAATTTGAATTTTTACGAACCGCCGGAAATGGCAAGTAATAAGGTCCGGGCATTTCTCAAATGGATTGCCATGCGTATCGCTCGAGGAGAATTGTTAACTGACCTCAGCCAAATGTCTTCATTTGATATTCAGTCGCAGTCGCATTGCCAGCCATTCGCATGCAGATTGCAGATTTGTGCGCCACCTGTCACTCTCGCTGCCCTTTCGCCTCGCGTGCACCACGGGTCATGGGTTAAGAGTTATACGAGTTATACGAGTTATACGAGTTATGGTTATGGCATTATGACGCTCAAACCATATAGTTTTGCTGCATTATAGCCGGACTAAATTGTTGTTTATTAGCCTCTGAGTCCCCCCCCTGACTCCAAGTGGGCACTCCGGCGTTATATAATTGGCGAATGGCAATGCCAAAGCTCAAGCACTCACATTTTTAACAACATTTCTGGCGAGTTTGGTGCTAATGGGTATAGTTTTTACCCCCGAGGGTGTGATGAACTTCGAGTTCAGTTAAGGATATATATACATTTATTTTCAATATATTTTTATAATCTTGTAAATATTTTTAATAATTTTAAAATTCATTTTGTATTTAGAACAAAGGTTAAGAAGTAGGTTTATTAAGAATTCAACATCATACAATTATAAATTCATATAATATTATTATTTAACTTCTTGTAAGCCCCGAAAAATATGAAATTTAATTTTACAGAAACTCCTCTTAGAAAACACAATTCAATCTTAAGTATTTTATTTATTTTTTTTTTTTTAACTGATATTTCTTTATATTCTCCATCAAATTTCAAACTCCATTAAAAATATTCCGAGAGGTAATAATACTAGTGAGAAGTCTTCAAGTTTAAAAACAATTTAATGCAAGAATCAAATAAATTCCAAAAACAATTCCACTTGAAATGATTCTAATTATATTTCTTATTATAAAGCATAGTTTTCGAGGTATATTTCCAGTTGATATTCCCCTTTTTTCGATCAAATTGAAAGCTTTTGTTCGCGCTGCTTGAATTTCTCATTTATTTTAATCGCGTGCGAAGCCAGAGGCAAAAGTTTTTCTTTTTACTTTTTTGTATTGCAATTATTTCTGGCGCAAAATGAAACTAAACTGCATGCAAACTCATAGTTCTCCAAGCTATTATTTTATTTTTGTTTATTCTGTTTATTTTGTTTTGTTTTGTTATTTGGAATGATTGCAACATGTTAGCCCCCCAAGCTCGACAATTAATTCTCGACCCAGAACCCAGGCCAGGATGTGTGTGCCTGTGTGTTTGTATGAAGTGGCCAACTTCACCTTGGAACCTGTTGAATTGCCTTGAGGCTAAAACGCCGTGGCAGAATGCAATTAATTTCCCATTTTAATGAGGTGAGACCTTTTCCTTGTTCCAGCGAAACTTGGTCACAAGACAAGGACGGCGGGAGCAATTCCTTTTGACTGCTTCTGGCCTTGTCATAAAAACTCGGTCAGATAATGGCTGCTGAAATTTACGGCAACACCCACTCACACACTCACCCCAAAGACGGCATTTAGTGCGGGGCCATAAATCTGCAAACATAATTTGCTAACACGTATGCACAACATTACAAAATGGCCACTTAATTGCCCTTAAATTGTTTGACATTGTCCATTGGCGTCCGCCGGAGCCTTGACTTTTCCCAGACATTTCCCAGCCGGGCGCTTCTCGGGTTACTATAAGCACAAAGAGGACTCTGTAAAGTTGCTCTGGCTAAATTTGATGACAAAGCCAAAAGCCTGGGGGAGGTGGCAGGCAGCACATGTGTGATTAATGATTTCTTTGCTTTGTTGACGCTAATTGAAAAATGTTGGCCAAACATCAGCGAAAATAATTAGCAACTCAGGGATGGAGGGGGGTTTCTCAGGCATTGATTGAAGATTTTAAATCTGACGCAGGAGAAGGTGATGATCGATTACGCAGACAATGGGCTATATAATATTGTTTATGAACTCAACTAATTGGAGAATATAAACTGAACCATATGCTGATGATAGTAGTAACTCCAAAGTATAAATTTATGTCGCATAACTTAAATAATACCCGACTTTAAAGACCCTTGGCCCGGCTTAACTAAGTCAAAACTAGCGGCTCAAAGAAACTGCCATTCCCCCTCTTCTTTTTGGCAACGAAAGCCCCCCCGCAGGACAAGATACATTGCATAAAATGCCAAAAATCCACTTAAGTGCTAAAAGCAGCGAACTCCTAGCTTTTCCATTTGCATATTGCATGGCGGAATGTTTCCTGGCTTTCGCTCCGGGGCAAGTTGAAGGGTTGTGCGAAATGGCCAGGACGAAAACAAGAAAAACAAAAGCGAAAACTAAAGGCAACTAAATCCGTCCGAGGAAAGGGAAAATGCCAAAAACAAGGCAATACAAATATGTACAGAAAGCGTGTCAATGTTGCTCGTTGCCCGTAGCTCTTGTTATGCCAATTGTTGTTACAGTGTTCTCCCATTGTTGTTCCGCTTGCAAGGGGCAAACATTTATTGCCGACTCTCTCTCCAGCGTCGCCATTTTGCCATTGTCTAAATTTATGGCCGCCATTTTGTTTTGTTTGGTGCAAGCATTTTGCAAGTCAAGTGCATTTATTTTTAAATGCTCTGCAATTGCCGCGAAGGGCGGAGACGAGCGGCGACCCTTTGAAATGTGCGTCAGCGGCAACCTCAACACTAGATGTCCGTGCGAAAATGCTCGGTGTCTTGGTGTGTGCCGGGCTTCCTTTCGCCGGCGGGTCTTCCCCAATTCGACGCCATTGACTTCCGGCCACAGCCACATCCGCCGACCAGCTGACCCTTGTCAGCACTGAGAGAAAATGTCAAAAAGTTTGCTTTGAAAGTAAGGCAGGAAGAGTAGGAAAGGATGTATTAAGTAAGGTAATAAGGGGTTGATATTATTAAGTATACGTTCTGTGGTCCCACTATGATGGGTCTTGATGTTATTAAGTATACGCTCTGTGGTCTCTCTTTAAAGTTGTGATAGTTCTTATATTAATAAAAAACATATGGAAATTATAAGAACTTTCAATGGATATTGTTATATTATTTTTCCAATTTCAAGTTATTTTAATATAATATTTAAGCCAAAAAAGCATTCATTTCAATTCGGACAGCCTTTCAGTGTTAATTTTAATTAGGTCAACGAATCGCAATATAGAATTTATAATTTAAAGTACTAAACTCTTTGTTTCTTATTTTGTTCTTCAGGAAAAAACAGCTTAAGTTCTCTCAGTGTCCTGTCCTAATTCTATTTTGGCCACGAAAATGTGCGAGGGGCGTTCGACGGAAAGTTTGTGGAACTAACACTCACGTCTCGACTGCACACTTTCCATTTTCTGTAAATTTAAGCGAGTTACTCTAATTGTGTTCGCTGCCTTTGCTTGGCTCTCCCTTTTCCTCGACTTTTCGGGCTTTTCTTTTGCGTGCCACAGCGACTTATTGGCCATTGGCATGCAAGCTGCTGCTGCTGCTGCTGCTGCTTCTTGCTCTTCCTCTTGACCAACTTGTCTTGGCCTTGGCTAACATTTAAGGCACACATACATATATAATATATAAAAACGTGTGGGTGCTGGCACTTTCGCTCAATTGTTGCACCCGGCACAGCCGGAGAGAGCATACTTTCCGGGGCATTCGTGTATTAACTTAATTGCTTTTATTGGTTATAACGCGGCTTTATGGTCGCGACTCGCGGGTTCCTGCAGCCCGACATGCCGTCATCTTGAATGGATCCCTCCTGGATCCCTGGATACCGAAAATCGATGGCAACGGGGTGTGCCAGGCCAGGAAGGTGTCATTAACCCGACGTCGACTCGATGGTTAATATCTGCAGTGCGTTCGTCACTTTAATGGGTCCCCGCCGCTTGTTGCTGTTGTGTTCTGGTCTTTATGCCTTGCCACCTCCTGGCTCTGGCTCTGTTTTGGCCCTGTCAACTGCGCAGTTCGCCGGAGCGCATCAAATATTCATAATCAACTTTGGGCCATTGCCCGTTTGCGTTAACGCTAACAGTCTACCTGTCCGGCCATATATGTATACTCCCCATACTCATATGTGCTATTGATTTTCGATTATGGCCAATGCACACCCCTTCAAGGGGTTACACTTGAAGAATTATGTTTGTTAGCATGCTGTTGACCTACATTTAGGTATTGTTATTTTAAAAAGAATTATAGAATTAATTTAGATTTTTTTTCTATACAATTCTTGATTACCTAAATCATGTACTTTTACCTAGATGCAATTTTAAGAACCCTTCTTGTTTAAATCAATTATTTTGTTGGGACTTTCCAAGTTATTCACATCCTTTCTAATTTCTTATCCTTTAATCTTTATCCTTTATTTGTTAATTATTTTCTTTACTATTTTTATTATATACATTTTATACACATTTATGGAAATTCTTAAATTTTTGTCTTAGTGAACTTGCCAACCTGTTAGCCATGCGTGTTTGGGCTAATAAGTCATAGACGTTGGTAGGGAGGACGCCTAAATAATGCATGCCATTCGGATTCGAATCGAGTATTGATAATGCCTTCGATTGGCCTATTGCAAAGGGCCTTATTATTTTTTCTATTTATTTTTCCAGACAGAAACACATAACTGATTTATTAAATTCCATTATACTTTCAGTAAGCTAGATCGATAAAAAAAGTTTTCATTATAAAAAGTAATCATTGACTTGATTTATATATTTGAATTATTAAGTATCCATTTTTTCAGTTTTAGAGATTTTAAAGAAAATTTATAAACAAATACTTTCCGGTTTAAATAATATAGCCCTTTAAACAAAACGTTCCATAAATTATTATTAGAAACTTCGTGTTGCATTCTTATCCTATGGGATTATTTATTCCTTGGCTCCAAACATTTATCAAGTCTGTGGCATTAACCATCTCATGAATGTTTCAACTGTCCGCTGTCCCCTGATAATGATAAATGATTCGCCGGTTCACCTCACTTGCCGACGTGTAAGTTCATTGCTGGCCAAGTTCTTGGTTTTTGTTTTTCTTATTTTTTCGGTGCTATTTTTAGCGCGATTTGATTTCTCTTGGCCATTTCAGCATGTAAGAAACAACACAAAAAATAATAAATAATGGCTAGCAAATCGCTTAAAATTCCACCAACGCCGCACGCAGTGAATTTTGCTGGCCAGAGATTAATTGGGCATCCGAAAATAGTTGGCCGGAACCCGCTGCGACTGAGATTGAGTTCCTGGAGGCGGGAACACGGAGTTCGTGGGCGGATTCGCGTGCCTTTTCGCAATTAAAGTTCGAGTCAAATGCTTTCGCCCAAGCACGTGTTTGGCTTTTGACCCTAAAAGAACACATTCCATCTCTGGGGAAATTCTTTTTGGGCCTAATTTTTGGTCTAATTTTAAATGCGACTAAAACATTTCCAGATTCGCCGGCTGAAAGCATTTTAATTGCAAATTAATTGATACTTTCCGGGGGGTACATTGCACCGCCCGGGGGGTGATCATCTCACAAAAAATTATCTTTACGGAAAAATTCCACAACATTTCCATTGTACATATTTAATATTAGATAAAACGTCAACTAATTATAACCAGAATAAATAATTTACTCTTTAAATATAAAAAATGTGAAAAAGTGTGAAAAATGTGATCAGCCATAAAAAAATATTAATTACATATCAAATTCTTCTTTATTCTTCCTTTCTTTATTCTTTTTTAATCGATTCTTTATTATAAATTAATAAAACTCAAAAATACTGTAATATTACAAATTTTACTTAAGATTTAACACGTTTCTGAAAGGCTTCCCCTCTTTGTTTTTAATAAGCGTCCTTCAATGAGCACCGTCCATCCGCCCATTCGTTCTACCAAATATTTTCATTTTATTTGTTATTTTTCCCGTATATTTCCCTGTCGAGCAACAAATTTTGCCCCAACACCTTCCCCCACAGCACTTCGGTTCGTTTCGGGGGCCTTTTTCTCTGTTTGACAAATGACGCCATTAATATTTCTGTTTTGGTCTTTGTTTTTGCACGGGTTTTTGGCGTTGTGTTTCTGCCGGTTTTCCTCTGGTTTTCCTCTGCCTGGCGAATGCACATTGGATTTTTTCGATGCAGGGATTTTCGGTGCTGGAATGCGGCAGAAAGTAAATCTTTGAACTCATAAAAATCGATGAGCGCACGCAGGCGATTTGTTTATCCATCAGATGCACAGATACCCGCCCATCTTTTACGTCTTCGATTTGGATTTTCGGTGACGTAATGGAATACAGATCGCCGAACTGATGTTTACAAGAATAAATATATATATATTTGGAAAATTAATAGGCTCGCACAGTGCGAGAGTGTTTCCTTGGCAGTTGTGACTGGTGCTGCTCGGCCACTCAATCTGCAAATTTGGCCCTTGGCATTTGGCCAAGCGAGCGAGGAGGACAACACATCCTTCACTCATCCTGCCACATCCTGGCACTTAGAGGATTCCGTTTCTTGCAATTATGCCAGAGGAAAATATGGCAAAGGCACTGATCTGGAAAAACCAGAGCACGCAACGGAGAACGAAAAAGCTCGCCGCCACCGCCGCCGGGGAAACTGCAAGGCTCGAACAAACGAAGAAAAATCCAAGAGGAGAATACACATAAAAGCAAGTACAAATTGTATATAATGCCAAGGACACCGACGACCTCAAAAGCAGCGTAAGCCCGGCCCGGAGCTTCGCATCTTTAAAGAACTTCCTCCCCATTCACTGAAAGCTGAATATTAATTCACAAAAATTAAATGTACCTTTTGCGGATTAGTTGTCGGGCTCTCAACGGGGCTTAGTGCATGAGAGGAGCAACAGGAAATTGAAAAACCCCAGAAATCGGAAGAGCCAAGGATTGTTTAAAACACACATCACGTATACGCAGCGATGCTCGCAAGGACATTACCCACACACCAAACACACACATCGATGCAGAACGTATACGTGCGCAAGTGGCGCGACGGTGTTGCGCATATTTGGGCTCTTTAATTCCGTGCAACGTCCTTGAGACAGCCGAAATTGAAATTCATAACAATAAAAATAAAAATAATAACAAGCGGGCGAACGGAAAGCGGCAAGCGCCACCGAAAACGGATGACTAACCCCCAAAGCGGCATCGACAGCGGCCCAAGTGGCGGCTACTTGATATTGCCGAAAACGGCAATTTAAGCCCGATGAGCTGAGGTCAGTTCGGGGAATTTCATTAAAACGCAGGTGAGGTTAAAAAAGGTGATTTAGCATCAGCATTTAATTTGCATATTTATTTTGGGGAAAGATTTTAGTTATTTATATGAAAATGTAGGATAATTATTATGAAATCAGAAATATAGCACTGTTTCCACTTATAAATATTCTTTGTTAACCGTGTGATATCTGAACTGTTATATATTTTTCTGGCTCATTTATTAATTTATAAAAATAAAAATGAATTTATTTGTAACATGATTAAATTAGTTTTCGGTGCTTGAAATAAATAAAACAAAAGCCAGTAAATTAATATATTTTCACAAATACTGAACCATTTTTAATGTGGTTTTATTAGTGCATATTTTATTTTGTGCATACATTTCCCTTTCAAAACCTTTATCCACTTAATAATGTATATATGCTAAATGCCAATATAAAAACATTATTATATTCCCCCAGGATATAGCACGCCAGCCAGTCATGAAATGAGTTTCAAACGAAAAAGTTAATTTATTCACACAGCATTTGATTTCATTTGGTTCGTGTTCAAACAATTTTCTTTTAAATTAAACCGAATATGTGAAAAATGTAGCGAATTTTCCGTCATGGAAACCGCTGGCAGACTGTAAATATATAAACTTCAATTAGTTACACTCGAACGGAGACTCAATCGCCAGGGAAACCCACTCGCACAAGTTCCCACAAAAACCCATAGATATGTTAATTATCTATTTTATTTGAGCGACGAAGCGATGAACCATGACATTCCCGCATATTTTGCGATAGACTCTGCACCTAACATGTGTCGCTGGATAAGGATGTAGGACGTATAGTCGTCGTATATATGAGATTTCAGATTGGATGCCGGGGCTTATTTGCATGCAAATCAGCTGCGAACGCATTTAAATTCGGCTACCGAAAGCTGCTGAAAGCTTGAAAGCCATTGCAGGGATTTGTCTTGGCCTAATACGAAATTAAAATTAAATCCATTTGGCAGCTGAATGAAATTCAAATGGGATTAGTGACGATTTTGTCATCTACTGGCGGCAGACTGGAGTGTCCTGGCCAAGTCTTTCTCTCTCTCTCTGTTACTCGTAAAAATAATATTAACCAAAAAGGCATACATATGTCCCCAGAAAGGAGACAACAAAAAATTCGACAACAAATTGACGGAGAGGGAAGGACACGGGGCAAGGACAGGGACCCAGCTGAAACGCAATAAAAGCAAGTAAAATGTAATAATAATTCCAATGTCTCAGTTGCCGCTACGCATGTTACCCTTTTACCCCGCCTCCCTCGCTACGGTATCCTTGTTATACCGCCCATTAATCCCTCCGCCCCACCTCACCTTTCCCTTCCGGTTGCTTTGGCTACTTTTTCTACTGTTTACTGCAATTTGTTGTTGTTGTCGTTTGTTGTCCTTCCAGAAAATACAAAGCCGACGGACTCCGAATAACTCTCTTTCTCTCTCGTCTCGGCACACTGCGCAGGTCCCTTCCAGGATGCCTGCTCCATTCACTGGCTCTGGGCGACTTAGATCCTTTGATCCGCCCGTAAATTAATTGCCGTAAACGTATGTATTTTTTTGTAGTAAATTTTTTACTTGTCCCAGATATTTTTTTAATTTTTAAATATATTTATATATATTCTTTTTAAAGCGAAATCAAGTTTCTTTTTGGTGGTTAACCTTTGACATTCCCAGCACCCAACTGCTGCCTGCCCGCCGCCCCAACGCTACGCAGCCTTTACAGGCGAATGAGCAGGCGAAGGCAAACAGCCAAACCAATGACGTCATAACCCACAGTCCCAGAGTACTCTGTGTGTGTGTGTGTGCGTAGCAGGAGACCTCGTAATGAGGTTAGGTGAAGTTTTTCCTCCTTTTTTCGCCTGCCTGCTGCTGCTGCTCCTTGCTCGTTCGCCTTTTGAGCCTGCCTTCGCTCCTTTTGCTCCTTCGCAAGGACGCGACGCGACGACCTACTTTGGTGTGTTTTGTGTGAACCAGAAGGGCGGGGGAGGGGAGGTCTGCGGGTGGCGACAAGGGGCTGGCAAAGTGGGTGGCAGCGGGTGGCGAGTGAGCACACGAAGTGCGCGTGGAAGTGGGATACTGAATGAAAATTGGAAACAGGATACAACTCTGAGCGACGAGCGCTGGTTGTTGCTGTTTTTACAGGATACTACACTGAAAAAATGATTTAATTTAATAGAAATATATAAAATTATAGCAAAAATATGCAAGAATCATTTTTGAAAGGATTATCTCAGTAAGTGAGAAACCATTTCTAATTTTGTTTTGTGGACATTTTAATAAAAGTAGTGGAAAGTTTACTCTGACTTTTCCTATTTAAAATATATTTTCGCCAAAGTAAGATATTAATTTAACACTCTATATATGTACATATATTTTTTTATATGTAAACATTTTGTTCCAGTGCGTTATTGTGGCTTTGCAGACCGTGTTCCTTTCGTTTTGTGGCTACCTCGGCCACTGCTGCTGTGACCAATGCCATGAAACTTGGTTAGTTGGCAATCTCAGAGCCTCTTTTTCATGTTCATTCTCATTTTCTCAGCTGGGTGCTCGTGCACCCCAGTTCGTTTTTCTGGCCCCCGTGTGACAGGTGAAGGTGCACTCTCTAGTCGCTGCGAGGTCACCATCATCATGCCCGCCCATTGCCTCAGCACCTTCGGTTGCCACCCCTTCAAGTTGGAAGTTAGTTCCATTCGAGTGTCTGATTCAAGGACATCAACAAGGAACAAGAAGCCTCGTTCAACCGCATTGCGAGAGGCTTAAATCTCGTTCCGCATCCTGCCACCTATGACCTGTCATTTATACACTGTCCTGGCAAGAGGAAATAAATCGGAGTTCATTAGTTACCAAAGAGGAGTCACCTTTGAAACTAAACACTAACTGGTATTTTCTTTGGAACTTTTTACTCTAAAAGCAATAATTTAAGTTACTTAATACACTTTTTTCCGTTTATAAAAAACTCTTACGTGCTTAGAAAGTAAGCAGAATTTGTTATACTCAAAGCTTGAGATGGTTAACTCTCTTGAAAATGTAATGGTATTAAAAGAATAATGTTAAGACTTTAACATTCGCCTCTTGTTGTCTAAGATTAATACCTTTTGTTTATGACTTACGGCTGCTCGGTTCCCATCCTCACTTTAAATGGAAATTTCTTGCTGGAAAACTCCTGAAGCTACCCGAATTTTGAAAACTTTGCCTGTAGCTTTTGTTTCTGGCAAAAAATACAGAAAAGCAAACCTTTTGTTTGTGATTTACTGCCAAAAGAAGAGCAAGCCCAGTTCGTTATGCTTCCCCGGCGAAAATGGAAATTTCTCGCAGGACCTCGACGAAAGTTGTTTGGTTGTTTGGTTGTTACATCAGACCGCACATAACTTCAAATTACGGACCCCTGACCACCATCCACCGACTCTCACTATTTCGTTGGGAATGAAATGGAAAAACAACAGCAGCGAGGGAAAATCACGGTCTCTTGGCGTCGAGAGTTAATTAAACCAGGGATGGATTTCAGGTCCTGCCCCCGGTCCTCATAATCCACTTGTCTCCTCTTTATTTCTGCCTTTTTATTTCGCCCATTGTTCGCCTCATTCCCATTATGTGTGATATGAGTGTGCGTGTGTGTCGGTGGCTCGGCTTTTCCGCTTTTCCGGCATTGTTATCTATTATTAATTCGAGAAACAACAATGGCGGCAGGGCGAGTGATACTATTGAATGATTTTTATTGTATTCAATTCTCATTTCCTGCCTGCCCAAAGAAACCGAAACAGAAACCAAAACAAAGCAAACAAAAATTAATATCGTTTTGCTATTTTTGGCACAAACCGCTGGACTGACTGGAGCCCACGGATCAGCAAAAACTACCGCAAAATGAAATATATATTATATATTTATATATATGCCCATTTTTATGGCGGGGTCAGAGGTTGTTCGGTTGACAGAAATGAAGAGCTCTTTTCGCTTTTTAATAATGAAGGAAACCAATCAATTTTGATGGCCAAAAGCCACTACTTGAGTGTTCATATAAATTAAAGAGCTCGAAATAAGAGAAATGTAATTTGATGTACGCTTGTTTACCACTTTAAAGCGCCAATTCAAGGTCCAATAAAATAAAGTAATCTTCAGTAATAACAACTAAATTTAGGCATTTGCCAAATAAACATAAACATCAATGAAAAGTGCAAATTTATGAAGGAAGTCATTACTTAAATGGATCAAAAATAAATATTTAAGGGAAGCTGCCAACGAAAATTCATAAAGAAAATAAAATCTTTTTATAAGACTATATCTCATCATAATAACAAAAGTATATTAATATTTAAATTAATCGTAAGCAGCTTATACTTTTTAAATTTACGCAAAGTTATTGATTAACCCAACACTTTACTTTTCAGCACGATTTCCCCTCTTGATTGATTTCACTTATCTGCCTTTTTCCACATTATTTCGGCTTGGTTCAATGGACAGCCGACGGGTTTTGCTTTTTGGCATGGGCTTTTAGCCAAATTAAATAGAGCAAGTCTTGCCAGTTTGTGGGAAATTCGCGGACAGATTTAATGGTGAAAAAAAAATAATTTAGGAAGAGGGTGAAAGGAAATTTCCTAAATCACCAAACCACATTCAATTTATTAGGATATTTCATTTTATGAGCTAACTTTGAATAAGAAAATAATTTTACTTATTATATGTGCTCTGGAATTGCTGCCTTAAATTGTTCTCTAATTTTAAATATCAACTTTGGCTTTGGAATATTTCTTAGAGATTGTTAAGAGGATAAAAAATGCTTTAACAATGTCTTTAAATATTCTCTGGATATCGTTTATTTTTAGATTTACCAAGTGACTCACCTTATCCCATTTCCCCACATTATTTCTAATTGCAGCTGACACACCTAATTGCGGACAAGATGTTCCAGATATATCCAGGCCCTTGGCTTGTCGCCTTTTCCCCTCAACAAAAGAAATCTGGGCCAATTGCCAAGGAGAACGAATGTACGTACGTCCCCACCAATATTTAGATTCTGAAAATTGTTTTTAATGTACACAGCGTGTGTGTGCTTGTGTTTGTTGTTTGGCTGTGACATGTCCGTCTGTCCGCAGTGACAACATTAATGCGCCAAACATTTAAGTCCCACAGTCGCCTCGACATTGCCAGCAACTGGCTTCCTTTGGCTTTTGAAGTCCCGTCAAAAGTGGCGGACAATTTCCGGGCTACGGGGGGTTGCCTGTGGTGGACCGATGGAGATGGGCATGTGGATCGCATTGGCTGGCTACCCGGGTATAGGATTCATGACGTAGCGGTCACATGCTCGCCACTCGGATGGGGCAAAAAGTTTTCCGCAACTTTTCGCCAGATGCAAATGCTCTCGCAGAAAAAGTGATTCATGTGCGATATTCGTTCCTAATCAATCACATTTCCGTGGCACACTCGAGTGGCAGCTACTACAGACTGCGAATAACAATTCGGAATCGTGCGAACAGACGCCAAACAAATTCCAACGAATTTTTCAGCACTTTGTAATGATCGTTCTGCGGAATTATTCAAACAAAGCGAAATTTCTCGCACGAAATTATTAAACATTTTGGCGCAATTGAAGGAATTCGTTCGCATTTTGATGGGCAAATAAATTGTATGGCTATTTGCTCAGTTATCAAATGGTTTTGCTATAAGAGTTTACTGCACAAAATGTGCATACATCAAAATGGTGCAAGCTAAAATATGGCTAAGAAGGGTTGTAGTTGAGTTTATTCAATAGTTTATCCAGTAACCTTATATTTTACCTCTGAAAAAGCTATGAATAAAAACAACAAATAAACTAAATATCAAAAGTTCAGTCTGTCATTTAATTAAGAAAACAGCCACTCTTCGAGTCCAGTTCAAGGCCGACAGCGTGTAATTTGTTTACGTGTAAATAGATTAGGAAAAGCGGGCAGCATAAGAAACTGTTTGTTATGGAAACGGATGGGAAACTTTGCCATTAGTAATAAGTCCAAATCACCGACGGTTCCGTTCCGGCCCGTTCTGTAGGCCTTCGCAACACCCTTCAATAGTTCTCTGGCTCGAGTTCAAGCAGCAACGTCAAGGTGGCCGCCACCCCCGAGACCATTCTCCCCAGTAATGAACCAATTTCAGTTTTATTTTCGTATCTAGTCTTGTTTCGTCGCTTTTTTTGCATATCTCTATGTCGTCGCAATGCTTTTACAGCATTAATGGCCGCGTAGGCAGGCCAAAATACTTTATGGACCAGCTGACGATGCTGGCTATTTGTGTCCCCGCTCTGCCTCGATTTTCCCTCCCGATTTTCCCCCCAATTTCCCAGGCGTCCGTCGTGCATTTCGACGCATGATTGTAATTGGTTTCTCCTCTCTCGCTTCGATTGTTTATGGCGAATCGATGAGCGAACAGCTGATGCTCGCAGCAGATGAATGAATTGCATGAATAACGCATACGCAGCGTGGGCCCATGGGAATGTTTGTGGGTGGAGGGAAGGGGCTTGAGAAAACAAATATTGCTTTATTAAATTTTACTGCAGTTTATTTATTTTATTTTTGGTGTTAGAAAGGATAGGAAAATAAATAATAAATATTATTTCTCTACAATTTTAGACATATTTGCATATTAAAAAATAAATAATTGTATTTAAGCTGTCTGTGGATATTAATTTTGTATATTTAAATATATTTTCTTGCATTAAAATTGCATGTAACAACATTATTGCTCTAGTATTTTATTAAATTTATTTACTAGCTTATAGTAGACTTCCAGTATGTTTATTAATACAGCTTTCAGTAATTAATTAAGCCATTTATTTAACAAATAACACATTAGCCTTTAATAGTTTTGTTTACAATCATCCCTGGAAATTAGCAACATAAATGACTCAGCCATTTCATTGTAGTCCTTCTCCCCATTTTTTGCTCGTTACAGCTTTTTCCCCATGTACCAACGAACACCTGAAACAACAACTAAAAAAGTGTTTTTCCATAATTAAAACGAAAGTCCCATTCAAAGCTACCTTTGTATAAAGTTTTAATTAATATTATGAAAGTCATTAAAGTTGCATTCAGAATAAACTCTACTATTTATGGGCATTTTAAATATTACTAAGCAATGGTAGCTAATTATAATAATTAAGAGTTACACTTTTTTTCCCACTTTGAGCTCGCTTTGGAATGCTAATTTGCAATAATGTATTCCCATAATTTATGGCGTAAATTGGAAAGAAAAAATCAGCCGACATATGACAGTGAAATCTGTTTGAATTATACTTTTGAAATGTTCCATATACATACTAAATACATATGTAATATACAAACAAAAATATATAGGACCTGTTTTCTGGTCACTTAAATCTGTCAGGGTCGCTGCGATTTATCATGGACAGTGGGTCTTTCGCTGTCATTGCATTTTCATTTTTAATTTTAATTTAATGTAATGCACTTGGGCAGTTTTAATTGCGCATTACCCCGGGCAAAAACAGGGCCATAAATTCGTGTAGTTGGATGCCGTAAATGCCATTTTACAGCTACTTTTTATTGGCCATGCACATCCCTTAAACACCATAGCCCCCAACCCCTCCTCCTAGCATTTTCCGATCTCCTTCTCGATTTTGCCCCCCTTTTACCCCTAAATTTTCCCGTGCACACACTTCTGTCCTCGCTGGCGCTTTTGTTTTTCACTTTATTTTGTTTGTGTTTGCGGTCGTTCCCCGTTTGCCGTTTTCCCATTCGCCAATTTCCATGCCCAGGCTTCAGCTTTCCCCTTCTCTCACTCACATGCGGAAAATTTTGGGAGCTGAGGGGGGCTGGGGGTCATGGGGCGGTGGAAATGGGAAATGGAGGGGCGTCAATGTATGCACAAACATGAAACGCCCGTGGCCGCAATGTTGAACACTGCGTTAACGAGCCGGCAACAATTTTTGACACATAATTAAGTTTTTATGTTTAAACGCGTTTTTGCCCAGCGTCCGCTGAATGGATGTCACGGGTGGAGGCTGGGGGGCTTGAAGGGGTTTGTCAGTCGTAGAACAAAGGATTTTTAAGGAAAATGGTCCTGAAAAAATATAAAATCGGGGGAAGTATAAAACACACTGAAGAAGCCTCTTTAATACGGATTGTGCATTCTTCTTATTTAACATAATAATTTTTGTAATAGTAATTATACCTTGTTTTTGATTTTATAAATTAAAAAGAATATATTTAAAGTGTAAGCTGCACTTTTTCAATAAATAAATTGTTGCATTAAGCTTAAGTACCTATCATTCCCTCCCACCAAAAGAATGCTTTCTGTCACTCAATCTATTTGTCATTTATTGCAACCGCTGACGACGTCATTAGTGGTTGACTGGCATACATAAATCAATAAAGCCCCAACAGTGCATTAAATAGGTTTGTCAGTTGGCAAGATGACTGCTGCTGCTGCTGGCAGGTGTCATTAACAAGAATTTCATAAGCTTCTCACCTGTGCCACCAGCCACATTTCCATCGTTCTCGACATTGTCAACCAATAAGCGGATTTTGCAACAAAAATGCAACAAAAACCAAGAAAGTTATATGAAAACGAGGATATAGATGTTTATACTTTTAATAAAATTATATTTATAGCTCTAAGGCCATAATTAAATAATTTGAAATATATTTGGAATGTGTAAAATGCATCAATTAAAGTTTTTAACTATAAATGAATATCCAAGTAGTTTCAAAAGGCTTTTCAAATATTTACTTAATTTAAATATATGCTAAATAACCCTCCCAAAATAAAATATAATTCAAGCTCCCTATTATTATTTTCTTATTCTTTTTAATTAATTTGTTTTTTCCTGTGTATACATTTAGCAACGTGCAAATTTCCTGCACACATTGCGTATACGCACCGCGGGCCAAAATTACCGAAATGACACAATCTAAACGGAAATAAATTCGCAGACGCATGCGGCAAAGTGCAAAAATGCACAAGCTCTCGGGGGAGGGTGTGGAATCCGGTGAGTAGGTGTTGTGCTGACCAAAAATAAAACTGCAAAATGCAGCGAACACAATGACCTTCCTACCCGCAGCGACATGGAATAATGTGCTCCCCGCGGCAGGCACTCTCATTTCCCACCTACACCGCCTCTTATCAGCTGCACACATTTTTAAATTGATGACGCCATGGAGGAGATGCGAAGAAAACCAAATCAGACCAGAATGAATCGTTGCATTTGCCGCTTTATTGTTGTGAAAATGGGGAAAAATGTGCAAATGTTAAAATGTGAAAATGTGAGCTTTTCCTAGTTGGCAAAGTGAAATTATTATCCGGGGCGCTTGCCAAAAGGCACAGCCGAATTTCGCAATAAACAATTATACGAGAAAAGAAAGGAAAATAATATAGGTATATATATATATGGGGTGCACAAGTGCGGATATATATCGGAAGAGCCGATTTGGCCAAGTAGCATATGTTATCCATAAACACTGCCCATCGCGTTATGGAAAATTATCTACACTCACGCTCTCCGGCTTCTCCTTTGTGGATGTGTTTGTACATAAACAAACTCGCCGAATTGTTTATACTCAAAATCGTAGAGCGTGAATGGCCCAGAACAATAACAATAACAATAGCGAGAGACCAGAGGCAAGGGGGAAAGCCAAAGAAGAGGAGAACAGAGTGCACTCTCCGGGCATTGCGCATTCGCAGCGTTGACAGCCATGGAATATAAAAAAATCCATATGCAAAATCAAAAGTCCAACGACGAGAATTATTTATACATTCTTGTAAATAATTAAAAACAAGCACCGAAGGCGACGACATGAGTAAGAGTTTATTTTGGTGGTCAGCAGCGTTTTGTTCAATTTTGCTAAATCAAAAATAAAATCCACACGCAGAAAGAGAGAGAGAGAGAGACTGACTGCATTTAGAGAAGAATCGGAATAGCCGGCTATATCTATATATATAATTTTTTGTGGCCCACATAGCCCCGACCGATGGAGAGGCCGCCAGCCACCGAGCGAGCGAGCGAGCCAGCAAAGTCTCATTGAAAACAAACGCTATTTTTAGGCCTTTGGGAAACCACCTGATAAATGGAAATTCTCTGCCAGACAAAGGCCCCGCGAAAGACACACGCATAGTCGGTCCCCCGGATTTTGTTTGTTTTAACTTCCCAGTGCGCTTAGCTCCTATCCACTTATTTATTTTACTTTTTTCCCGATCTCAGTTTTGTTTATTTTCATGCGGAAAGCCCTAGGACTAGATAGGAAATGACTCGGATTTTTGGCACAAGTGTTTTGTATATTTTTTAAGCTTTAAAATTTATGGGGAAACAGCATAAAGTATATACAAATTAAGTCTTAAATATGTTATTAAGTTATTAAGGGGTTTTTGGATTATGCTTAAGCTTATCAATTATTGTAGAAGAGAGCAAATATTTAAATTTAATTTATATAAACTCTATTTTATTATAAAGGAAATAAATCTCTACATTCCTTTACTTTTCCATTTTTCATTTCAATTTTAATGGGAACTCTTAATTATTTCCCTTGCTCTACATAAAATCCTCACCCTGTTTCTTGGGACTCAATCAGGGCAACGTGAAAGCAACTTCAAATGGACCAGAAACAAATTTTCCAGAAATAAGGAACTAGTGTAGAGAAGCGCAAACAATTTCAGTTTGTTTACAATGGCCCAAAGAATTTCCAATTTGATGCAACCCATTTTATTCCCTCCACTCTGCATTTTCTCCGCTTTTCCCCTATTTTCCCCTGTCCCCTGGCTTTTTTGTGTTGAGTTTGCTTTTGGAGTGTGCATCTGTCATCTGGCGACTGCACAATTAAATGCTAGCTTGTTTTTTTTTTGTTTGTGTGCGTTGTAACGTGGCTACAATGCGAATATCAAGATGTTATGCTCTGGGATCCCCGCCCAACTTGTCGCCGGGATTCCCCCTGGGCCCGCACAACAATGGCCAAAGTCAAGCTGTTCCTTGCAACAGCCAGTTCTCGCATGGATGGCCATGCATGGCGCTTAGCAACACTCTCACATGGCGCCACTCGCTTTTCGTAATTGTTTCGGCCTCTTGCCTGGCTGAGTCCTTTGACAGGACTCGACGGAGATAATCTGCTGCAATCTGGAGGCACAGCACATCCCCTTGAGTTGCAACTGCAGCTGCGGCGTAAATTGCACAAATTTGTGACAATCCTCGGGGACACGGCTTTGAGAATAGATACAAGAGAGAGGAGAAGGAGGACAGGGAAGGCGAATAAGTTAAAACAAAGTGACTGTTAATTGGAATTATATTTCTGTGAATTTATAATAATGAAAACGAGCAAGAAATTGGAAATCCTATGAAAGGTTTTTAAAGCTTTTCCAAAAGGGAGCTGCGGAAATTCCTCTCCCCGCTTCCCAATTCAATTAAACTTCAGAGCAAGAACCAGCCCTTCAAAACACTGTGGAACATACTATACATAAGGGGTAGAGGGTAGTTACTGAACTTCTAAGCTCAGCGGTGTGTCCGATCCTGCATCCTGCCGTGGCCTAATCGATACAACGCTCCACGGGCGGCCGACTGTTTTGCAAATGTGCCACAAAATGCGGCAATTGTCAATCAATTTCATGGAAATTATGTCCAAAGGGGGGGCTGGCGATGAAGGGCGTCTGTCAGTGGCAAGTGAGCAGAAAAAAAGTGACAGGACATGTGGCTGAAATCCAGAGGCAACCTAGGAGCAGCACAAAAAAGTGGGGAAAGTCGAGGAAAGAGCGCTGCCAACTGGCATCGTCGCACTCGACTCTTGAGTCGAGTAAACAGTTTTTTGATAATCTCTCCTCTTAAGTGCCAAGAAAAGGCACAAAAAAAAGGAAAAACACACTCAAATAGAAAATAAGTGAAAATATAAAAGCATAAAATTGGAGAACGATTTTTTCAAGCGCCACGAATGACGGCAATGATGAGTACGCCAATGTTGTTGATGACTGCGTCGAGTGTGATTATACGGGAGAAGCTTAAAGCCTCAAGAGTTCTCGAGTGAGATACACACACACACACACAGAAACCACACCCATACACACACTCACAACCACACACAAACACACACACTTAAACTCAGCCAGACAGAAAGGCGAACGCATTTGTAGATGAGCAAATAAGGATCCTAAGCTTCATTATAATGAAGGACAGTTTATGCGGCAAGGAATATTAGGAAGTTCGTGAATGTCTTATTTTAAAAATATATAATATTTATATTTAAAATATTATAGCATTAATAAAATTATAATAAATATATTATAATAATAATAATAAATAATAAGGGTAGGGAGTATTTTTTATCACAAGTTAGGATGTTCCATTCTTGTTTGTATTTTATTTGTTCTTATTATTTAAAAGGGAACAATATATTTTCTTTACAGAAGAAAAATCATTATATGAAATATAGTTTATAAATACTAAAAATATTTTATGTAGAACCTTAAACCGAGTCAATAGCAAATCGCAACTCAACACCCCCCACAAACCCTCCCCGAAAAGCTCTTGGCAAATAGAAAATTTAGCGACACTCCCAGCTAAGTGCTCCGGCTAAGCCATTTCAATTGGATTTTTCAGTAGTGGGCCTATTAGACATAATGCCAGTTGGGATTTGGCTTAAAGTCGCTCGTTTTGCAGCTAAGCCAACTTATGTCTAGTGGCGTCAATTTTCCCATTTCCCAGTGCCACTTTCCATTTCCATTTCGCCATAACGCACATTTGCATATTGAGGAAATGGCAAATGTATACATCGATTAATGATGATGAAGCCGTAAATAAATACGAGCAGAAGAGCCAAGAGCCAAGAGCAATTTATGAGCAATTTCTTGTGTTTTATGTATCTTAGTTTTAATATTTATACATTTCAAACAAACAAAGCAAGAGGAAATTTCGGGCGGAAGTTTTTCATGATGAAAAATCACTCGACTGGGGAATGCGCTATCCTATGATTTCGCGATCCCTTGTTGCCCTCTCTTATAAACATAATTTCATAATTTTTACGATAAGTACTCGATGGAATGGAGATTCTGGGAGCCAAACGGCGCTCGTAAAAATTGATTTGTATATTTATAAATCAAATAAACTTTTCGATTTTATTGATTCGTTTGTTGATTTTCCAATTTTTCCTCATTTTATTGGCCGCTGCAGGAAATCCATATACACGGCAGGGGGCTTGCCTTTATCTTCTGGCTTTTCCACAATGACAAAGCTCTTAGTGAAATTAATTCAAAAACTTGCAAAACACAAAAAAAACAAGGCTAGGAAGAAAAGGATTTCCGTCATTCGTTCTGTGTTATTTATAGCGCACAGCCGTAAATGCACCCAAAAGGTAAATTTAGAAAATTACAAAGGGCGGGGCGGCGGAGTCATCGTAAACCAGCCAAGTTTTCCACTCAAGGCGCCTCAAAATAGGCAAGGCTTCTACAGTCCCATCCTCCGGCTCCGCCAGAGGTAACTGGCAGAATCCGCCGGATGGAATGGAATATTCGCATCCAACACGCCCACAGATACCTGCGGCTGAGTGCTCATTAAATAGTAAAGGACACATGTACACTTTAAGGAAAATTTTTTAGCAGGATCGGGACAAGGCATTTAAAAATACTTCTATAAAGAAAAATTCCTATTAATAAACATTGGAATTTTTTCTAGGCTAAATTTTATAAGAAATATTTTGGACTGAGTTATCCTCTTTTAAAATATATTTTTATAGTCGAAGCTGGAATATTTTTTAAAAGTGAAAACGTACACACACAGGTGGAGAGCGTGTGGGAAAGACCCGAGTTACCGTTGCAGGCAGCCAACTGGAATCGTTAGCACACATTGACCGAGCCCAGACACTATTAATTATTCGTGTCCTGCCCGCCGCTCTCATTCTCATTCTCATTCTCTAGCTCTTTCTCTTTTTATTTTCCTTGGGAATCCTGCTGGCAGCAACAGGAAGCATCCGTGCTGTTCTCGTATCTCTGTGTCTGTGTATCCTTGTATCTGCATCCGTGGCTCGGCCGCACCTTGAGTGCAAATATGCCCAGATACAAGATACAGATGTCACTTCTTGGCGCTGCTCAGGCCCAAGGAGTCACCTGCAGGTCCTGTGGCGCTCCGACGTCGTTCTTTCAGTTAGAGTGGAACCATATATTCCGCTTTAACGGACCTGCAACCAGCTCATATGTATGCAAAGCAACTGACAGGGCAGTGAAGCCAAGCTACTAGGAATAAATACAACATACAAAATTCGAATAATTCATTAAAGAACTTGCTATAAATCTTTCAGCTAACTTGTTAGGTACACATTATTATGGTAGGGACCCTAGCACCTTAAATATTTACGAGTTTAATAGTTTCCAGCTAAGAACCTTATTAAATAATCATGAAGGAAACGACACACAGGAGCATTTTCCCCAAAGTTTGTAATTACACTTCGTTTAAGGAAAGTTTGTCAAGCATAAGTAATATACAAATTAATTTAAATTGAATTTTTAATTATTTATTAGCCAAAGTTTCACGAACAGGTACACAAAGTACACATTAAAAAGAAGCTGACCCTACAGCTTGTAGCTCCCACCCCTCAGAGGTCCCTGTTAGCCGGTGCAACCTGTATCCTTTGAGCACATATGACGGTGCACATCCGCTGGGTGCAGCAGAAACCGAATCGGGAGGAAAAGCAGCTGCAGCTGTGCCATAAATAAAGCAGGAACCGTCGAGAAAAAGCCAACCGCCGTAGACATTTCCATCGCTTTCCCAGCAACTTTACCATTTTGCACAGCGGGAGAGAGACACAACACAACACAAAGCACACACAAAAAGTAGAGTTGAGATACAAATAAAATGGCAGCGACACAGGACCCGCGTGACCATATTCCCAGCGGGAGCAAGCGAAATGGAGACTTTGGGTCACAGAGCGAGAGGCAATGAGGATTTTTAACACGAAATTTAAGCCTTGTTTCAGCCTCACAGATTTGTGCCGCCTTTTCATTTTATTTTTTACCCCCAAATAAAGGCAGCTTTTTCCTTTCTTTCTGTTCTGGCGGAGTGAAAAATTTTATTTTTCAATTTCCTTGAGCGGCTTTGATCTGGCGCAGGCCAGGATGTCGCCAGCAAAAAAGGAGAAAACTTTTGTGAACCAGAACGAGTCGAATCAGTAAAGCCGATATATACATTTTTCTTTAAACAGTAAAATATACGTCTGGATAAAAATATACATTTTAATACAAAATAACCTTAAGTATTTTAGAATTTTAATATTTATTTCTGATAACTGGTGTAAACTAGATTTTAGCTTGTAGATTCATAACAATATAGTAAGGAGGCCCTGCAAATATTTTTAAGTCGATTTAAACATTTCTTCATGTTATAAATACAACAAAACGCATCCATCATCATGGCAAAACAATCTAAAATCATAATTTCCTGAAAAAAACTCATGTCTCTCAAAATGGACCACTTTTTCATGTCGTATCTATCCTATTTTTTTTTAAGTTGTTACTGGCACTGCCAGTACCTCCAACCCCATCCTGCCAAGTTTTTCCATTTCCCCCATAGCCTCTTCCTTAGACTTTTCTTCGGTTTTCCTCACCCATCTCTCCGAGTTTTCCACAGCCGTTTTTCGTGCCCGTGTGTGCAGATGACAGTAACAAGTTGGAACAAAAAGCGCCAGCGCTTTTAACTTTATTAAGATATCACAAACATACGCAAGACTGCCGACGTGACACGCCCACTTTTCCGAGCCCGCCCCTGGCAGCAGAATTTTCATTTAATTTGCAGCAGTGACAAGAGAAAGGGTTTCTCACTTAATTGAATCTCGACGCCATTAAAAAAGAATTATGCCAGTGTATGAGTAACAGAGAAAGAGACTCGAGTCATGTTTAGGTACTTATCACTTGCGGGGACCATCATGAAGTTTCATTATCATTTCTCTAACGCTGATGACGCTAATGGTGGCTGCAACAGCCTTGGCATATCCGTTTTTCCCTCTCTTCCTCTCTCTCTCACTCTATGCAATTATCCGCCAAGAAAAGCGGAAAAGCATGGTCCCGCTGGTGCAAAAGTCGGTCTGGGGAAAACTGGGATGCAGCAGAAAGATTTCAGAAAGCAACACTCCATGAAAACAAGTTTAATTTCGTAAAATGAAACTAGCTGGGAAGTTTGCGGTGATTGATTATGGCGATAATTACTTTTTTGGCCTTTAATTATATTGGTTTTTGGGAGGAGACTTGAAGGGATTGCTTTTAGTTTATTAAATTAGCTTTAAAAAGTTAGTAGAAGGTTTATTCTTAATATATAGGAATAGGTTTTAAATATAATAGATTTGTCTACTTTACATTTTTGTTGTCAACGTATTCCTTGCTGTCGTAAAAAACCTTACAGAAAATGTCACAGAACAGTTTCCATTAAAATACCTTTTAAAGTAATTAAAGTTTTGCTCTTATTTTTCCGCTTCTTTGCCTCTTCTCTGGACCTCTGCCTTGTCCCCTTTTATCTATTTTCCAGTAAACATTCACAGTCACTGCGGCCATTGCTGTGTCATTAGAGGTGTACCACATCGCACATCGGGGCACAACCGCAAAAGCAATTGCATTTGAGCATTTTGCCACACATTCCCGGTAATGTTGTGTGTTTAAGTGCAGTTCTCCATGAACAATTACCGACCTCGGGACGAGATATGTATGTGGAATGGAAGTGGGTTGGAAAAGTTGAAGAGAACTGGGAGAAAAGTTGGGGAAAACCCCCTCACGAGAGAGGGGGTAGCTGTGCGTAGCTGGTGGAGATGGACGCAAAGTCAAGAGGCAATTAGTTTCAAGTTGTTGCCGCAGACGATTCTTTGCTGGCCATTTAGCATAAATGCGCTGGCACTTAGGCCAAAAGTGGCCGAAAAATGGCAGACAGAGAGAGAGAGAGCGAGAGATGGGAGGAGATCCTCGGAGGCGGAGACGACCCACAATTAATCTTGCACAGTTTCCTGCCCACATTACGCCCAACACTTCCATGCTAATGAGCTGAGCTTCGTGTTCCTGTTCTGTTCTCGTTTTTTCGGAGGGGCCTGTAGCGTAGCAAAGATTAATCGCATTGCGTATACGCCGCGTTGCGCACCAAATCGAAGCGGAATCCCTAAGGCGTGAGCAATTGGCACTCTATCTCCATCGCGCAGGCAAATGCAATCCACTCGAAGTACATAAATAAATAAACCAGCAGGCACAAGGCCCCCGGCACGGTATCGGGGCACAGGCTCCAGAAGTCTGTGACAGCCCCGGGAGGAGACTCCACATACTGGTCGAAGCAAGGAGATCTCAACTTGACTACGCTGAGGGAAAGTACTAGCCAAGTGTTCAAATAACTAGTTTAAATTCGAACATATTTTATTTTATTTTATTTACACTCCAACTTACACTTTTGTTCTTTGATTTTAAATAATGTTGCTACCTTGTTTTGCTTAGAAATTATCTCTTTTTACATGAAACTAAATGCTAATTTTATTTCCAGTGCAATTGTTTACTCCTGCGGAGCCCCCCTTGCCGCTCTAGTTGTCCAATTGAAAGGGAAAATTTGTGGCACGCTGCCGTTTTCTTGGCAGCTCCACTGCCTTGACAAACAAGGCCCAGCGGAAAAAAAGGGGGACGACGACGACAAGCCCAAAAGTTTTGACTGCTCAGACTGCTGCTGCTGCTGCTGCTTTTCCGACGCGATTTTCTCCGCTTATCCCCAAGCTTTCCCCCAATATTTTTGCTGCCGTCAGCTTGCCTTTAAATCCAATTGTGTTTGTCGTCTAAGAGAGAGCCGGGTAACGCCCACGCCAGAATCTTGCACCTGCAGAATGCAGAATGCACTTTGCGGCTCATGTCACAAAGCGGTGACTTTTGAACTCCCACGTTTTCTATTTTGGAGAAAGTTGAGGTGGGTGCAGAAGAAAGTGCATTTACATTGCATGTGTGCCAAAAACTATGGAGCCGGAGCAATAATATAGCGACTGTCGCTGCCATTGATTTTTATCGCCACAGGACTCAATGGAGGCACAAAGCTCAACCAGCGAGAAACTCCTACAAGAAGTTGATTTGCAATGCCCAAGGCGGAATTAGCGGTGAAAAGCCAATAGGAAAATTCAATACTCTAACCAGGAAATTAGAAATTTTTTTTACATACTTAGCAAAGACTAAACTTAAATTAATTCATTCCAAGACTTTTAACCACTGGTTGTATTTACTTATCACGAGAAAGAGCTTGGTAATCATATACAAAATAATTGAATAACTCCAATTTACAAATAAAAGTACCTTGAGGACTTCCTACTCTTACTACTATTGTTAACTACTTGCCTACCCTTAAATCCTCTATTTTCTCATGAATAAACCAACCCCATTTTTAACCCACTTTCGCCAGTTTTCCTTCACTTTGCATTACAATTGCATACTTCCCCAGTAAATCAACTCTAAGCGAATCTTATTTATGCAAAAGGGTACGGGCGCGGCAAAAACAAAATCCGTTTTTGTAAATCATCAAAAGCCCACTCGCTGGCAGGCAGGCAGGCAGGAAGGCAGGAAAGGCAGGATTCAATGGGCTGATGCACTTTGCTGATGGGATGGCAATGGGCCATTCCCGCGATCCCCGATCCCCGTAACACTTGCATATCTCCGTGCTGCATTTATACATATATCTCGTAGTGTAGTTCTCGGCCTGTCGCTGTTTGTCATATGCGATTCGGCTGCTTGCCAAATATTGATTATGTGCCCCCAAACATGAATGGAAGCGCGCTTCGCTGACTCCGCTCAAGTGGCGGCTGAAACGGGGCTCCAAGGCGGGGACCAAGGAGGTTCCACAAAAATTCATATATATATCGTAGAGAGGGGCAAAGAGATAAGCCCAAACTTCGACGTATGCACGTCATCGGGCCGAGAAAAAAGCACATCCGGTATAACTAATGTGCAGGCAGAAGAAACCTATCCATGGCCAATTTATCTGCACTGAGAAAAGGAACAAAGAATCAATATTTAAATGTTAGAATTAGTCAAGCCTCCTATAAGAATCCTGTCTTTAATTCACAGGAGTATTTGCAGAGAAGATAAACAAGAAAATCGACAATTTTTCGCTTAATTTTCTCAGTGCATTACATAGTTTATGATATTTTTTTTGTTCCTTTAAAAACTTCCTTTTCTTAGCCTGTAATAAACCCTATCTAAAGCGGATGGCTTGACGATGGCTGTGGTGGCAACAAATCCAGTTAACAACTTTAATGGGCCAAATAAGCGATTCAACACTGCTCTGGCAGTTGGGAAACTCTAATGAAAGCTAAACTTGGCCGCCTAATGGGCCATGAACATTAACAAATACTCGGCAAAAAGAGGGCGACACAAACTTATTTTCAACTTTCCCAACAAAGCCCCTCAATCATTTTCAGCACAAAATGCGATTTGTGTTCAATGAGTTGACAAATAAGTTAAACATCGCCTGAAAATATACAATATGCGAATTTTAATGAATTTTAAGCCTCACTTTGGCCAAGGAACAGTCGTAGGGTCATCATCAGAACATATTTTCCTTTCCTGTGGTGGCTCTGCCGCCCAGTGGTAGTGTCATAAAAATGTCAGAATGCAACGGTCTGGTATTTATTTGGACAGCCAACACAATTCATAGCCTTTAACTGGCAACTGTGCAAAAGATAAATAAGTACACAAGCGCGAAGAGGAGTCCGTTACCAAATTTATGGACAACCTTCAGGACCAACTTTTTGGCCGAATGAATGGCACGGACTTGTCCATTCAGCCAGCAACTGTCAGCCAGAGAGTACGGGGAGAGTGAGAGAGATTTCCACTTGGGTAGTAACATAGTTTTATTATAAACCTAAACTATAAAATGTGTGCGGAGAGGAACTTGTCTGATTTTTGAGTCCATTAGTACACACAGGGCTTCAAGTCTTTATATTAAATGAAAATAGCTTAACTACAAATAAACCTTGGTTACTATAACTTAAACAATCATAAATACAAGTATCTAGTGATCAATTTTCTTATATTCAATTAGAAAATGTTACTGACACCGAATTAAGATCACTGCCATAATCAGAAACCTATTTATCCACTTAGTTGAAGCTTATTTATGGATGACAAACAAACGGTGTCGAGTTCACTTATTGCTTATCCATAATCCTTAAAGGTTATTCTTATTCCCGGACACAAAATTCACTCAACAATCCCGTCAATCCCTTCGGAAACCTTTTTAGGTTGGCGAAAATTGCTTTGGAAAGGCGACGGCAACAACGATGACGACGAGGACCACGCCTTTGCGAACACGGAACCAAAATAGGCAAACCATTAAGAAGCGTGCATTGTTGTTGTTTACACATCCAAAGCAATTTTATCACCTGC
>VNJU01000796.1:0-67800 GCA_008042675.1 Drosophila seguyi
GTCATGGACAAGAAGTACTGCGTCAATTGCCTGGCCCACCACCATTCTACGGGATCTTGCCGCAGTGACGACCGATGCCAGTCGTGTGGTCAGGATCACCACACACTTCTTCATTTCGATAAGCGCTCAGCGTATCCAACGCTTTCCCGAGCTAAGGCCTCCTAATACTCCTGCTGCGTATCCTCGCAAGGGGGGCTCAAATGCCTTTTGGTATTTTTGCTGCGTATCCTCGCAAGCGGGGGAGAATGTTCACGCCAAAGGGCGCTTATTTTCCGGAGGCAGTGTGATCCCGTACACTCGCTCTCTCTCTCCCTCTTCCACGGGACTTTCGTGCATAGAGCTTCCAATCCGCTCTCCCAAGCTAACTTTAAGATTCCATGTAGTAGTTCTAATTTACCATTCTACAAATAAAGACAGACGCACGACGCGCAAAACCCCGAATAGTGTCTTCCGTGTTTTTTACTTAACGAGTGCATTTCAGGTTAAAGCCACCCCCCTCCGAACAAATTGTATTAAAAGAGGTTTTTATCGAGATATTGGGAAAAACCTGATAAATTAAACATTTGCCTTATTTTTAAGACAACGGTGTTTCTATTTAATTCATTGGTAGCTTATAGGCCTAAAGTTATTTCTCTATTTATTATTACTATTACTATTACACTTATTGGTGATTTTAGATTTCGATTTAAAGATGATCTACTTCAAGTAGATAAATATATAATCATCTATTTAATGTAATTTATTTGATTATTATTTGCTTTATTTTACACCAATGTCATTTAGCCTTAACAAATACTTCGATTTTGTAAAGGAATATTAAAATAAATAACTAAAATCTTTTATATGCCTCATCATAATGTACTTTCTTCTAAATTACCTTCACATTCCAGTAAAAAATTCCCTTAAAATTGTACTGGTTAGTTATGAACCCTTTGCTATCCTTGCCAGCTCTTTCTCATGTGCATTACTCACTACTATCATCAACTTCCTACCGATCCCACAGCCTGCCGCCCTGCCACACAGTGCGCTGGAAACACCCCCAAATCGTAATTAAGCCGTTGCCTTCAATCGCCGATCTTGAAGCGCATCCCGTAGGCATACATGTATATCTGCCTTGCAGCCTGGCAGCTCTTTGGCCCCCGCCTCTAATCCTGGATGGCTGTTGTGATTTCGAGGCGTGAAATAAATTGATAATTTCGGCTTTATTGGATTCTCCGGTCTGGCATGCCTCACATACCTCCGAAAATATGTGTGTGTGCCTGCTGCCCGCTTCGATGCGCTGCTGTAGGTCCCCATTTCTCTCCTCCATCTCGGTTCTCAACTCCATGCCAGCCGATCCCATGCCGGCCCATACCATCCTTCATCTGCTTGTGGGCAATTAATCTGGGCGAGCGTGCGCGGCTGGCAAGGATTAAATCGATTTTATGTAGCCGCAACTCGGTCATGATTTTCGTTTGTTCCCGAAATCATGAAGTCGTGTTTTCGGAGGGGAACAAAACACCGAGTCGATGCCGATCGGAAACAACTTTGGCTTATGAAAATTACCAGGGCTTGGAGCAATGGAGCTCCCCACAAAACGGTAGCCACCGGCCACAAGCCATCAGCGCAGCCAAGAAGCCGAGAAACCAATCAAAACCCACAGCAGCCGCAGCAGTTTAGCGCTTTTTTGTTGTCCGCTCTGGGTTTATGGGCTTCCAAATTCTGTTTATTGATGGGCACAACGACTAAGCGGATCTACATGCGCATAAATTGCCTCGGCCCTGTCGGAGACTCTTAAAAATCAATAAATTTCCGCACAAATTTTGTGCCGCAGAGTGTGTTCCCAAAAAGCGTACGTTAAAATGCCATAAACAACTTTGTCATAATTTTGGTAATTAAAATTGGCCATGCCTCGAGCTGGGCTAGGCTTCGTGAGTCATTTGAAGTAGTATTTAAAATATTTGTAAAACTATATTCAGTGACTTAGAAATGTAACCAAAATCTTAATTCAAAATGAAGCCGTAGGACTTTTATTATTGCTTACTTTCCGACAAGATTTTCCATCAAATTTCTTTGATTAAACGTATGTTTCACGCACACATCCCTAAGCGAAAAGATGGATTCTCCCTGTCTGATTTATCTCACCGCCCTGAGGTGTGACAGTGACTTTGTTGTGCCGTTTTATGGGGTCTTCAAAAGGCTACTTACAGTGGGCTGTTCGTTAAAGGGCACTTTATAGGCCCTAATGACGGCTTTTACAGTTAATTGAATTACTTCCCAAAGGTCCATCCTTATGGCCAATTGATGACTAAGAAAACCCGCTCGGAGTCAAGCTTTTGATTTACCATACCTCACATATAATATATGAATTTATGGCCGGCGGCAGATATATTTCAAGAGAAGAGTAAGCAGCAATTGATTAGCATCTGTGACGAACGCTTTGGACCGGCTAAGTCTACCCGCGTCGTTGTGGATTAGCACATCCTTCAACTGGTACCAGTTGATCTAAACATAGATAATTGCCGAGCATCAGGCCCTCTAATTGATGCCAATCAAAGACCACGACACTGGGTACACGTGAAATAAAGTAGTAATATTAATATTAATATAAAGGGGAAAACAAGTAGGGGTTAATGAACTTGAGATATATTTAAAAGCAAATTATTCTAGCAAGAAGACTTTACTAACTAAAAACCAAAAAGAAGGCTATGTTTTTCATGAGCAGAAATCTGGGTATTAAGAAATCTTTAAAATTCAAAGATCTCTCTGTCTTACTACTTTGCAAATACTTTTTATGATACAATTTATTATTCAAATAAAATAATTACAATATAATAATACAATATAATTAATAACTAAAGGAATATATTTAATATGTCTATTTCTTGAAAAGTATTCCTCGGTCTCATTTAAAAATCGCATTTTTCTTCCCGTGCAGCTATAGCATCCTATCCCTAGCAGTTGTTGGATCGACTGGCCCAAAAAATGGTCGGGAAGGGAACCACAAGTCGGGAGATTAACTCATTCCGAGCGGTTGGCAAGCACAACAGTTGGCCGGGACGGATTCGTGGCCAAATAGAAAGCGGCTGGGCTGTATTAGGAGCATAAACAATTTAAAAACCATTTGGCAAAACAATTTTCTAATGACGCTCATATGCTCGGGCCGTGTGCATTTTCGTTGCGGTTTGCGAGCGGCAATTTACCCGAGCCACGGGCAATTAGACCAATGAAATCCTTTATCAAAACAATGGGCAGTCAACAAAGGGTTTCCTTGGTTCCCCCACGACCCATGGCCAGCAGCTAACAGCCAAAAAATAGAAAAGATGGAAGAATGAAAGGAAGATGGAAAGGGCGCACTAATAGATACAATGCCTAATAGATACATTTTACAATGCCAGCGGAGCGTGCTCAATGGCCATCAAACACTGGCTCACTCAAACAAACAATAAAAAATTTATTAAAGAAAGGCAGGGAAAATTACGAAACGCACAAATTAAAAACACTGCCGTCGTACACAATGAACCAAAGAAAGTGGCATGTCATATGGCCGATGGAACACCCAGAAGTAAGTTCCAGCCCCAGAAAAACCCTGAACAAAGGAGGCAAACTGATGAAGAAAACGAACCCAGAGGCACGGGGGAAATGTATCAATTTGGTTTTTGGGCTTGATTGGTGCGCTTAGGGCCCGCAACAGAATCATTTAGGAAATTGATATGGCTTTGGTTAAATATAGCCGTTCTGGGGCTCTGCTGCCACCACACGCCAACGGCGATTATAAACAAATTTCCGCTTTTGACGCCCGCCCTCACCCTCAAATTGGTGGTGGCGGGGGGGTGATGACCTGAGAAAGTCCAGTCCAAGACTGCTCAAAAACGAATTTGAGCAATTAACGCCAGCACACCAGAGAAATGAAATATGGATTTATACAGAGAGAAACATTCGTTGGCAGCGCGTGTACAATATATTAATTATACGCCGCGTTGGACCGAGCTTACGGCAACGCCCCACAACAAATAAAGGGCGACCACACAGGCAGCGACGTTCGGACCCTTCCTAGGGTCCTCAGTTGGCATCCATTTTGTTAGCTTTAAGTGCTTACTTGCTGTTTTGTAAGCCACCCACTACTATACGACCTTATTTTCCATCTCATTTGTAGCTTAAAGTCAGAAATAATAAGTTCAATCGCGAACAAGCGCACCCCCAGCCCAGAGTCCCCCCCAAGACCCGTCATTATAAGCATTATTTGGGGCTTTATTAAGGCCTAGCATAGGTCCCATTGTGCCATGTATGCTTAGACAAACGAAAGCGATTTGCGTGTAATTAGATTTTAATATAGGCAACTCACCGGGCAAAGGCAAGGCGCTGGCAAATGATCTTTACATAATGAGTTGCCTATGCGATTACATCATCATTAGAGGCCAAGGAAACTTTGCATACCTGTAATTACGCGAATCGTTTAGGGGCTCAAATAGCGCCCCATGTGTGCGGATATGTGTGTGTGTGTAACATGAGCCAGGCCCGTTCCATTCCCGCGGTATCACAAACAATGCCACGTGCCGCGCCCAGCGGAAATTCAAAACTCAGCATGTGGCAGCCCGCAAATTGCAAATTAAAACAAATAAGTCGGCAAAAAACTGATCCAATTTAATGATTCGATTGGATTGGATTCGATCGATAAATATGGCGAATGTCAGAGTCTCATGTGTGTGCGCTGTTTTTGTTCGCTTAAAGCCACTTTAAGCCATTTTCAAGCCGCCTGTTAAATCATCCACCACCAGTCGAGGAACAGGCTAAGGCCCAGTACCACTCACAAAAGGGGGTGACTCGGCCTTCACTTTGGACCCGGGGGTCGTTGGATTTTTCCATTAGTGTCCAGTGAGGCGATTGATGCGATGATGGGACCGACCGGAATCGCTCCTGACGCCATTATGTTCGGCCAGGACCTGACTTGCATATAAATAACCAGCGAAAGCAAACGAAAATATTTTCGGAGCTCGCATCTGGTAAACAACCACAAAGACAGATAAAGTTAAACTCATTTTACGGTGTGCGAAATTGTAAATATTTACGTTCACGCCACTAACGTGTCCAGTAACCGAAATTGGCACAGTGGTACTTATTTGGAGGATCTTTAAGGTGGGAAAATGTTATTGTTAAAAAAATTAAATATATCTTTGTACTTTCATAACAATAAAATACTGCTTTACGGATAAACAAAATTAAGATTTTAATTGAACAAAGAATACAAAATACATTTTAGTATCCATAGCTTTATAAATTTGAATACATTTTCTGAGAATTTAAATGTAGCATATTAAGATTTTAAAATTCTTCAACTACATAATTTTTAGCTAAATGTTAAATTTATAAAACATTTTATAATTTAGAGCAGTGATATACACAAATGCGAGAAGCAGGCTTAATTACTAACCAAGAAACTAAATCAGTTAAATATTTCCAATAAGCAATCTCAATACTAAATTCGAAATTCAAACGTTGTTTTCGTATTTAATATATTTAATAAATATTTTTATTCATTTTCCTTTGTTAAAATATATATTTGGATACTTTATTTCCCCGAGATCTTGCCACATTGCCCCACTGTGTTCGATTGGGCGCCATGTTTGTTCTGTTGTTGCCACTCTTATTATTGTCATAGTCATTGTTGGTGTTGCCGCTGTGCGCTGTTGTTATCCTTACGCATCACAACACTTAATGCGGATAAATGGTCTGACAATTACGTTTATGTCAACAATAAAAATTAAATTAAATCGCTTTACAGAATGCCCTCCCCTCCGGCCCATTGCCACCCCGACAGATGTTGGAAATAGATTGAGGTGACGGTGCCAGCGCGACACAAACCAATCAGAACGAGCGGGCAGGCAAGGATGTGGGGAAAGGGGAAAAACCAGGCAGGGGTGTGAGAGCACGGAGAAAATAAATGTTGTTTGAGGGTCTATTACTCTTGGGAAAATTTGAGTCTGTATAGTCATAGGAAAATTTCAAACATCTTTATCTTAGAATGTATTCTTAAAATAATTAATCCAGCACTTTCCCAGGAAAAGGGCTTTTTCCTATTAAGCCAACGTGATATATTTAATTTTATATTTCAAAGTTGTGTAGCAATAGATAATAACAACAAATAATAAAACATTAGTTTCTTAATACAAAGTCGATTTAAAATAATTAATTTTACATATAAATGTAAGGTACTAAGAGGAATAGGATGCCTTTACTAATTTTTATAAATTTTCATCTAGCAAATACCATACCGGACAGAACTCATGGGAGAAATCTTACAAGAATCCCTATTTTATCGACTTTTGACTGGTATTTTCTCAGTGTACTTGGGGCTGGGGTGCGTTGGAATATTATGAAAAATCAGCGAACGTGTGAAGAGTGTCATGCCGCCATGCAAACTGTCAACCGGCATGTCAGGCAAGTGTCAACGTTTGGCGGCCCGTTCGGGCGAAGGCGACACTTCAAAGTGCCACCGTCGCTGCCCCGCACTCGCCCCCGCTCAGGCAGCCGCCCCCGTCCGTCTAGGATCCAACGCCTTGCGGCGGGATGAACGCACAACATGCGTGACAATTTAATGAGCACTCGCTGGTAGCCCCCGGCAAGGCAATGTTTTAATCAAAATTACGCATAATGGATTTTGATTTTATTAAATGCGACTTAAATGAGTTGGGACCCCAGATAGGGCGGAGGTGGCGGCGCGGGAGGCTGGGATTCTGGGGCTGCAGACTAATTAAGCAGACGGCCGGGCAGCCATGCCACATCAGCAGCAGCGCCGTCCGTGTTTACGGGGGTGTGCGAGTGTGTATCCGCAGCGACATCTGTAGGATACAGTGTATCTATGGGGCCGGGCCTTCGGTGGGGCACTCTCCGATTTGCTTGAGATCCGTTCGGCGCTAATTGCGTTTATATCCTTCAGTTAATGGCACTTAATTAACAACTGTGCCGCGGCACTGAGGCGTGGCTCGAAACGTTTTTTCGGATGTGAGCACGAGGTAAAGCTGTGCATACTAGATGATTTGCGAAAGGATGCTAGAAAGTACATCAATTGAAATTAAAATTATACATATTTAGAAATATTTATGGGTGTCTTTACAGTGAAAACCAAAAGTTGTGGCCTTATTAATACGTATTTTTTAGCTAAAACGAGTAAAAAAGTTTTCAACGTGTTGGAAGAAATTGCAATATCTGGGAAACAGGAAGAAATATATCATAATTTATTGTAACTATAAAATTTCTCACCTTTTTTAAAATATAAAACATAATGAATTTTTTAATTTACTAAATAAAAACACAATACAAATATTAAATGCATTTTCATTCCCATAAAGAGTCTTGGTAGTTATAAATCAAAAGCTCTTAGTTTTTACAAATAAACATATGCAAAAATTCTTTGATTGTCTGAATAATTAAATACAAATATTTATAAAATATCAATTACAATTAATAATAATTAACTTAAACTAAACTATAATAAAAATTTAAAACTCGTCAATAGCGATAACTAATAAATAAAGTTTATTTACCAAACCAGTCTCCAGATTGCTTTACACTTTGTATGTTCTGGACAGACTCCAGCTACCAACCAATTAACAGGTTAAGGTAACTGGAATCTTCTAGTTGACGCCCAGTTTCTGGCAGTGTAATTTGGTATCTCTCCGCCCCGCTCACGTGCTCCTCAGGTCCAGTCCCAGTCCCAGTCTCAGTAAGCCTTTTACCCCGTATTTGGTCAACGCTAACCAAAGTGAAATTTATGCCAGTTAAAAGCGCGGCAAACAAAGGCAACTCCAAACTGACAGTCCAATTAGCAGAGTCGGTCGCGGAGACGACACAAATTCGGAGCTGTACATGTGTGCAGATCGCGTATATGGATATCCATTTCCATATCTGGGCCGGATGTCATGAATTGCCCCCCAAACCAGCCGAGGAGCGAAACATTTTTATTCATGAATATTAAGTGCCGCGGATGGGGAGATGTGAGCTGTGAGATGGGACCCCGTCCCCGTCCAGGGCGATTCCCAGGCCCCCAGCCAAGCAGAAAGCCTGTGGAAGTCACGCCCCCGTCTGCGGAAAGAGTCTGCTCATTGCACGCATCACTGCCGAATTCTTAGGAATTATACGAGACGTTGGGTTTTATTAAGCGCTCATCAATTATTTGGAATAAAACTGAAATAAATAACGCTGGCCCCAAGCAGCTCTCTGGGGTACAGTTGGCGCCAATAGCGAACTGTCAGTGTCAGTCAGTCATTGGGTTATGATTTCTAGTTACCTCAAATATTGTTTGATGAATATTAATGCTAATTGGCCGGCGCTGACTGTCGCCTGTGGCTGGCTGGGTCTGTTGCCAGGGCTCTGGCTCAAGTATGACTATTGTTTCGGCTTAATTGTTTAGCTTGATTATGGCCGGGCCGCTAATGAAACTCATATGAGAGCATAAAAACAAGTGACTCGGAGTTTGGGGGGCCCTCTAATTGAGGAATGCTGTCTCAGGCCCCGGTCTGGGTCCGGGCCTGATTGGGGCGTGATTTGCGCAACGCTAAAATGGGTTCAAGTGGGTTTTAACTAATTTTGATTAGCAGCTTTTTGTGTTGTTTCTGAAATAAAATGTGCGAATTGAAGTCATATACGAAGACGAGCGAACGGTGGGCACGTCGATGCCGTTGGTCGACTATTAATACCAATGCACGCACAGCAGAGATATCGAAATTACCATAAACAAAATGTGCTAATTGGTGAAACTTAAGACAAATTAATTTGCGTAGTCGCCACAAAAATAGTCGGCGACTAATTAGCCAGACAGCCATTAGGCTAACACCAAAAGCAAATCAATGGCCAGGTCCAAACAAAGTCGATCTAATTGATTTATTTTCGTGTTTGTGTCTGTCCCAGCAAAATGGTCGCTTCACCCGAAATCGGGCAGCTGACTCAACACATTCAGCTCTGGGCCCCGGGCATTGGCTGCCCGATCACGAGCATTACGAGATCCCAAGAAGTCGAAAGCTGCTGTCCCGGCAGCACATGACAAACCCACTTGATAATTACGGCAGGGCCCATACGGAGGCATACACATGATCGAATTAGCACTTTGATTTAGTTTCGCCTTACGTTAACATGGCACCAGAACCAAGCGAAATGCAATTAAGACAATCAAGCCGAGAACAGGGGGAGCAGAGCCTCCGGGCAGTTTGTGGTTAAGCTAATAATGCACTTTGGAAAATAAGTGGTAGCCATTAAGGTATTTCGGTGATAGAGGAAGTAGGAGAGGCTTTCTGCCAGTAACTGAATTTATAACTAATATAATCTACAAATGAATACCTAACTTAAATATAACTTATTTCTAATTAAATACTAAAGCTTTTAATTATAATAAATAATGGCTTTTCGCTGGTGCATTTCTTAAACACCACAAAACATGGCGACGGCCTCTGCTGGGGAGGTAATAAACAAATTTCCAGCTAAGCCTTTCTGGCCGTGCTTTCAAGCCAAGGCAATGGCCGCCTGCACACAGCTGGCTGACCAATCAAAGCGTCCAATTTCCAGTTTGCCTTCTTGCCACACTTGCAGCTTGCTGGCTCTCAAGTACAGCAGATTTTCGGTCTGAAAGCAAACCGAGTCTGGGCAGGACTTGACTGATGGCTGTTCCTGGGTTCGTGTCTGGCCAGTGTGTGTGTTCTGGGTTCTGGGGAGAAGAGAACCATTTGCATAGGACCCCGAAGAACGTCGAACGTCGTGGCCTGACACATTATGTCATTATTATATCGTTGCAACGTGTAATTGGAGGAAAACTTTTGCCGCCAAATGACAAATTCATGCGCCAAAACGAACGAAAACATCAAAAAGAGACGCCGTCGAGCTTATGAATTACAAATAACCAGGCGACCAGGCAAAGAAATGGCCTCAGGAGGGCGTGGCAACCAAATCTGCATACCCGTATCCACAGTTTGAGTCCGGGGCGAGGGAAGCTTCACTTGCAAAGGAGTGCACAAGCAAAAAAAACTTGTATTTAAAAAGAATAACTATAAGATATTTTATTATTAATAAACACAACAAATTTTCTATGAATTTCCTAGGTTGCACCCTCACTTGACTCATATTCGGCAGATATCCTAAAACCCAAATAAATTCAAAGCTTTTCATTCAGAACTCTTAATTTAAAGCCCAATGATATAAGCAAACCATTAATTAGCTTCGTTTTTAGTCCACATTTTTACTGCATTAAATTTAGAAGCTCACAGTAATAAATAACTGGTTGGAAGGGAAAGTAAAATTATGATTATTTATTCAGTTCATTATGGCCAAATCAAGAATTCCACTGGTATCTATCTCAATTTATTTATTTAATTTTGATTATAAATGTCCATTGAGGTTTTTCTCGCAGTGACTGCCATCCGTCATGGTGGCTCGTCTCTCGTTCGAGTTGCGGCTGCACAAAGTGCAAGCCAGGGAAATACATTTAGCCGGCTAATGCGCCAATTTAAATGCAGCAAACAGACAAAATATTTAAGTTAAATGGCAGTTGAGACTGAATTGGTAATGGAAATGGAATTGGCATCGACACCGGCATAGGGTGGGGACGGCAATGGCAATCGAAATGGAAATGGAGCTGGCTTTTTACTCGGCGTGTGTAATTTGGAAAATGAGATACTTTTGTGACTTGCCGGGGTCTATAATTAATTCGAATACAACTGCAACGACACCACCGGCAGCGGCACCGCCACCACCACCACCACCACCACCGCCAGCCACATTTGCTGGCACAATTTCAAATATGGCGGCGGCAACGTCAACGCTGTCATTATATTTATCTTTCATTATTGTTACCACTTTGTTGCCATTGTGGTTGCGGGTGTTGTTTTGGCCATTTCTGGGGCCGTCGTTGTTTTAGCGCTCTTGAATTAATTGCATTTCACATGCCTCTTGCACACTCGGCCCTTTTGGTATTTTGCATGAAAATTAATTGCCGTTATTATTTATGTGATTTTCAAAACGGCATTAGCCAACAATTTCGCATTTTGCAATTCAATGCGATGCCATAAATAAATCCGAAATTAAGAGATGATCACCCGGCAATCGTTAGGAATTGCTATGTGGGTCCCTCAGCGAGTAAATTATAGTTTTAATGACTGTATTATGAGATGGTAAATTAGTCGGATGGTTCGTTTGATATGATTTTGTTTGTGTATGTTGTATAGAAATGGACTATACAAAAATGCTTAGAAAAAGACATTGCATTTGTGATTCATATCTTAGCTAATATTTGCATGTTTTCAATAATATATTGTATGCCTTTGGGATAGTGTCAAGCTTTAATAAAGTATATGTTAAATAAATACCTGAAATATGAGTACAGTAATATAAATACATCATAGGAATATTTAATATTTCATAAAATTTTCCTACATAATGATATTGTTATATACTGATGTTTTTAAGAGGTTTAGAACGTTATAATTTGTGTCAAAAATACCTAGACAAATTTATTTATACGTTATGTTATGTTAGGAAGTTACAAAAGTTTATTTATGTTTCAAACTATGTTAGAGAATTACAATTATTCACAAAATTTTTAAAATGAAACTCCACTAAAAACACTGCCAACATCATGCCAAAGTTGGTCTCAATTTGCTGCTAAGTACGTGTGACACAATCGGGCCATAACGATGACGATGAGCTTGGTGGCCAAAACAAACTCATCGATTTGGCTCGTCTTCGCCGAACGCATCGGTGGGCCAGCTATAACGACAACGGAGTGCAGCTCCTCAGGCGTGTCTCTCTTAACCCGTAATTACGTGTATAGTACGTCGGCATCGTGGGCAAAGCGGAGCATTGAAGTGTCACGCAAGTGGCTTTACGAGCTGCTTAGAGCACCGGCATTAATAAGCAGCTACACATACAAATTCAACAGCGACAGCAACAAAAAAAAGAGCCAAGTCACAATTACCCGCTGCCCATTTGAGGGGGCTGCAGTTTAATGACCAACGAACGCCTTCTCATTAAACGCTAAATTGCACGGGCGCATGACACGAATTTTGGGAGAACGCGCTGACAAAACAGCAAAAAACGCCTAAATTTACTAAGTATTGTAACTACGACAACATTGTAAGTCCGTTGCATGCAACACTCAACTATGGCATTTAAGCCTAGAATGTTAACGAACAAACAAAGCCGATGCTGGGACCGGGAAGGAGGAAAAGCCAAGGGGGTATGGTCAGAGTTTCGTTAGCTTGTTTAAAATAGCTCATAGCATGCGAGAAAAGTGCACTGGCAAATATACATTTTTAGTAATACTTCAGACATTATAATTATGTGAGAGTTTATGTAAATATTTTGAGTCTTTATCTTGTCTAGAAAAACCTTTTTACATATTTTTAAAAGCTGTTTTTTGTCTTTGGTGTTAGTTAGGCTTATTTATTCTCCGATTTACTTGAAGTTGTTATTAATTAGTTATGGATTTAATTATGTTTTTATTTATTTAAGCTAAATAATCAAAATCTATGTAAAGTGTATATTTTAAAATGTTTCTTATTTGAATAGGTATAGATCATATCTTAGATAAAGGTACGTTTTGTCAAATGAATTGTCAATAATCCTTGAAGTATAATACAAAATATAATAAAAATTATAAATTAAACAAAGACACCTTTATAATATGTGTTTCTGGATTCTTAAATACTATATTAATCTTTATTCAAAAAGAGAAAATGTTTAGAATTTTTACCAAAGCTGTAGCTGCAAGCTACATCTCATTGTTGTCTTCCAAATGCTATCCCCAACAATAGTACTTAACCCTCCGATTTTGTTCAGTGTGCACCAGCACCTTATTTACATATATGCCTCTAGGATTATAACGCAGTATAGCCCGCAGCCAATTTCGTAGACTGAAGGGCCTACAGAGCGAGGTATCAGGCGGACGGGGCCAGACGGAGACGGGAGCTCCGACGCATGCAAAAATCAGGCTAATAGACGCTTGACGTTTTGACGTTTACTGCACCGCCCGTCAGCTCTATCATTAGGCACCGGGCAGGGGGAGGGGATGGGGCTTTCAGGGGGGGGGCCTACTAAGGGCGAGATGTGGGGGACTAACATGCAATATGGTGATTTCTGATTTGCATGTCGGCTCCAACTGACTTCGCGCTGTTGCAACAAACGAAGCAGCCAGCTCCGGAGCAACGATGTTGCGAGCCAGCTAATTGCCACATTGCAACAGCGGCACCAGCACATTGTAGCTCGTTGTTAGCCGAAGTAATATGCTAAATTAATTGGACGATATGAAGTGCGTGATATTGACTGCTAATTAAGCAAAGTTATAGACAAGTTAGTGACGCTTAAGCACGCGCACGATTTTTACTGGATATATTTAAAAAGCCACAACGCGGTAATCGTTCTTAACCAAAAGAATGAAAGCAATTAGATTTGGTTAAGTTCATTTTAGGAAATATAAGTAAAGAGCAGCATTCAAGAGAGTCTTACAGGTGCAATTGAGTCTTAATCTTTGGAAAGGGATTTTCAAACCCTTACATGATAATATATATTTTATGAAGTGCAGGAGCTATTTTCGAGCCTATAATTATATATATTCTTAATCAGCATCAACTGCCAAATCGATCAAGCCATGTCCGCGTGAACTAAACTAACTAGATTTTTTTGTATAAAAGTTTATATATTTATTACAAGGTTTTTTACTTTTTATTTTCTTCTTTCTTAATTTCCGGCTGTTTAAATTAAAAATAATAATCACACGCATTTTACTGACAAAATATTTATTAAAATATATTCAACGTATACATTATAGAGTTGAATATGTCTCGCCTTTAAGGCCCTTTGGATAGATTAGAAATTATTCAAGCCCATTTTATGTTTGTGTAATATCTCTGACCTCATTCAACTAAGGTAATAATCTTTAAGGCCATTAGTAAGAATTAAAACACTTTAAAGTTATTACGAAATTTTTCTACAGTTTAATAGGAATGTGATGTACAGGGATCTTTAAAAAATTCCTGGAATAAAATGGTATTATCTAGTAGCAAGTTATATAATTTATTTTCGGTAACACAATGCACTTGTGTCCCGTGCGGATTGTCTTGTTCTTTATTCTTCACCCCAGCTGCCAGAGCAGTCACACCCCCGCATATTAGACGAGCAAACAGGCGGCTTTCATTGATGACTCTGATCGGAAGAAGAACTCGGCCAGGAGAGCCCAGAAGAACCCAGGCGAACCCAGCAGGTAACTCGGTAGCCCGGCCTTCTAGGAAGGATCAACGATCAAGGGCAGGGGCAGTGCATTCGGTATTAAATTGCGTATAATTATGCAACGGCCACAGTTTTTGAGAGTTCACACCTACCGCCGACGAGCTGGGGAGGCGGAGAGCTGCGTGCTCTCCGGGCATAAGCACATCCTGTTGGCCTGTCTTGGCCGTGACCAATTTGCAGGCTAACGCTAAGAGGGCGCAAGCCCCGGCCCGAACTGTCTCTTTCGGCGCCCATTAAAGCTGTCGGTCAATTTGATGCCCTGGACGCCATTAGAGTCGATAGTCATCAGGCCGTGGCCATCCCACCGGCTTGCATGGCAGACCGCACTTAGAGGAGAGCAACTCGATTAGTCCATGACAACAGGTGCGGCACGTATTCGTATGCAAAAGGATTGGCCGCAGGATAATCGATTTGAGCATCGACAGGGCCACGGCGCCTGCAGCTGCCCGGTAATCTGATGAAGGGTTGATGTGTTTTTTTGTGTTTTCGGAGAGAGATGGCTATTGCCTTTATAATGAAATTGTGTTGACCAATTTGTTATTTAATTTGGTTGATTCACATTGACGCGCATCCTTTCTGGTTTGTTGTTGCCTGCGAAAGTGTGAAGTGTTTTTGGCTCGGCATGGGGCGTGTCCTGATGCGTTTGGGTCCGGAGTATCTGGCCCCTGCAGGTGTTGGCAAAACAAACTCAACAAACTACCAGAAGACACGAGTTGAAGGCAATTTTTGGTAATCCGCCTAATGGAAATAAAAGATTTTAATTTTAAGTTAATTTTCAAGAAAACATTAAAACATAAAATCCATAAAATTTCAGAGACTATACATTCAAAGAATAGTTATAATAAACTTTCGATTATATATTTAAAGATTTTTTTCTGTAATCACATTTTTCCTAATTGTCATTCGAAACAAACTTTTAACCATCAGAAAACGCAGGGTGCTGGCTAATAAACGAAATGCTTTATTGCCCGGCAACAACCGGGGGAAACAAATATGGCAGCCCAGATAATTGGCAGCCATTTTGAACTGCATTTGTGTTTCTTTTTTTGTTCGTTTGTTTGTTTGTTTGTCTCTTGGCGACACGCGCCGCTGAACTCGAAGGCCTGGAAACCGGCAAAGTGCCCCTTCAGCTCCAACTGCAGCCACTAATTCCACTGCAACGCGGGCAGACAATTGCTGAAATGTTGATTACCAACTGGCGCAGCTGTCGCCAAGACATCGTAACCGGCACCGCAAATCCAAGCCCATTTCCGCCCGTGGTCCCCAGCGCTTAGTTTTAATAAGTGCTAATGAGTTGCACAAGCCACAAATGCATTGCCCAGAAGATGGGTCCTTCGAGAGCGGATTTTCATATAAAAACCGCTAAAAGCTAAACCTATATTCTCAGGGTACTTCATGTCTGGCACCCCTCACCTGCACCCATCTCCAGCCGAAAGCACTTTGCATAAATGGCTCTGGCCCTCTTTTCCTGCTGCCTGCTTCCGCTTCGGCGCAGAAGGCAACTTTGTATGGAAAGTGCTCGTTACGATCTCAACCACAAATACTCGTAACTTGGCGTCGAGAGAGAATATTGGCCAACCGCAAGCCTGGCCGATCGGCATCAGTGCCTCATAAGTCATGACATTTATGTTGGCCAAGTCGGGCAGGCAATCGGCGATAATCTCTGACTCATCACATCTGCATATAGGATGCGCCTGAATCTGAATACATATGGGAGGCGCACATACGTATCCATAGCCATGGATATCTGGTCATTAGGCTCATTAGTACGGCGGCCAATTAATAAACAAAAATAAATAATTGCACAATTCATTTGGTAATTAGACATGGCTCATAAAGCTGAATTAGGCAAACGGCATGCCTATATGGCCTACAGATATCCCACAGATAGCGCACACAAACATGCAGGGGCAGACCCGAACGGGCGGAGACGGAGAACTTCATGCAAATGAAATGAAATTGACTAGAGAGCCAACAAATTGAGTGTGTCTCGTGTACCCGTACGAGTGTGTATTTCTGTACTTCCCCCGCTCACAGTGGCTGCCAACATTGCGCAGCCAGTGCCGGCAGTACCGCCAGCCCCGCCCTTTTGCCCTGCACCTTCACCATGGCCGCCTCTACAGGCCCACGTATCCCCATGTTAGTGAACAATTCATTTGTCACACTAAATTTGTTTCAATTCATTTGCTCGAAATGACAAATAATGCGATATAATTACATTTTCGAGCGTTGTTTGCTCGTGATTTTCTTTATCTGGGTACGTACTAGTACACTTCCCTTCCCCTGCGCTCCGATTCCGATCCACGGTCAGTGATCATTAGGCTCTGGCAGTGGAGATTTCTAAATGAGATTGCCACTCTATTTATGTATGTTTTTCCGTTTAACTAGGGCCTGAGTGCGTGACTGATCTATATCTATATGATCGCCAGGGATGCAAGTCTTCGCCTGACATTGGATTTGGGCTTAGGTTGCCCTGTCTTAGGGGACTGAAGTTCTAGGCAGGATAAGGTTAGTAGGAGCTATTTCCTTATTCAATATATTATGACATCTTTTCTTTCAAACTTGGAATATATTTAAGGCTCATAAAGCTTTATTTTTTAAAGTTTTATATCTTAAGAATGTCTGGTCCAAGTTTAAAGGCAAAATTCGAAAAAAACGAGGTTATAGCCGAAAATGCACGCCTTCGTTCAAGGAGCGTCCTATATTGACAAAATTTCAAACTCGTTTTTCTCGAAATTATGTTTACTTAAAATTCTGTGGATATTCTATACATAAAAATCTAGTCTAGTAAAAAATACTTAAAAGTGTATTCTTTTACCTAAAAAAAAAACGATTCAGTAACTTAAATAGACTCTTTAAACAAATATTTCAAAAATGGCCTCTTTTTGGCCCTCTAGGTGTATATGCCCCCTTTAGCACTGCATATAAAATACCCCCTTCACTTGCAAAAGCATGAAAAGAAAACATGACGGCCAAAGAAAAGAATCCCTTCGAAGCGCCTAATTTAAGACAATCACAACATCTACTTCAGAAATATCGCAGAAGTGCTCGCTGAATCAGACTGTGTGGGCGCCCAATTACGAACGGTGACATTTAATGGGCCTTGACTGTGATACGGTGGCTTATATCCGTTTCCGGAAAGATTGGACCACTCTGGCTACCTTTCTTTATACTGCAGGTGGCATTCGGACTTTAATTGGCCTGCTGTATAATATAGCTTTAATTTAAACGATCGGAAATACATTGAAAAATACAAATTTGTGTATGTCATTATTGCTTTAGCATATTCGCAGTTATTTCAATATTTTCAAATTTTTCCGCCAAAGTGAAATGCCCATCAACTTTTAAAACACGCTTTTGGGGTTTTTCTATTAATAGATTCTAAAAAAAAATTGCATACTTTTCGGGTTTCTCCATCCCTTTTTTTCGTTGAGCCAAAAAGATGCACAGATACCGTTCTTTTGTATTTTAATGATAGCATACTTTCATGCTGTATCATATATAAAATAAGCGGCCAGCGTTGCCAGACTTTTCTGTCTCGAGGTATTCACCACGAAACGCGGTCAGTCGCGAGGTATTCACCACAAAACGCGGTCGGTCTCTAGCTATTCACCACGAAACGCGGCCGTTGTATTAGGTATTCACCTCGAAACTCGATATATATCATATAATTATTCTCGTCGGTCACACTAAACTCTAAGATAAACAACATCGCGCACAGATAAACATTAAATGTAAATTAATCATTTTCAGGGCTTTAATGAGCGTTTTTACGCACTAACGTAAACATGAACGGCGATTGGCTCGACGACGAGGAGCTGGTGGCGGCCCTGGCGGTACACGAACAGCAGGAACTCGAGGAGACCAATGAGACGCAGGGGCCGGATGAGACCTGCGAGGGCTTCGATTTGGCCACGGGACACAGTTGGATTTACCCGAAAAACCTCCCCCTGCGTTCCTACCAACACAGCATAGTCCACTCCGCGCTCTATAGGAACACCCTGGTGGTGCTGCCAACGGGATTGGGCAAGACCTTCATAGCCGCTGTGGTGATGTACAACTTCTACAGGTGGTATCCGACGGGAAAGATCGTGTTTATGGCCCCCACCAGACCCTTGGTGGCCCAGCAGATCAACGCCTCCCAGAAGATAATGCCATTTGCCCCCGCCGACACCGTGCAGCTCACTGGTGAGAGGACTTGGGAAGAGTACAGAAAAGTCATAGGTTAATATCTCCCCTCGCTCTGTAGGACAGCTGCCGCGGCCCAAACGAGCCGAACTGTGGGCCAGCAAGCGCGTCTTCTTCGCCACGCCCCAGGTGGTGCACAAGGACATGCTGGAGGCCGATGGCTCCACGACCTTTCCGTTCAACGCCATCAAGCTGATAGTGGTGGACGAGGCGCACCGGGCCAAGGGCCGCTACGCCTACACCCAGGTGGCCGACTGTCTGATGGCGCACAACCGTAACTTCCGGATGCTCGCCCTGTCCGCCACCCCGGGCAGGACCATGGAGGACGTGGCATCGGTGTGCCGGAACCTGTACATATGCAACCTGCAGGTGCGATGGGACACTTCGATCGACGTTCAGCCGTACATACACCGGCGGATCATTCGCACTATAGTAGTCTCCCTGAAGGACCGGATTAAGGAGCCCAGGGAGAAGTTGCTCCAGATTATCGAGCCATATCTTCGCCAACTAATCGAGGCGGACGTTCTGCGGGGAAACAAGGGAGGCATGAGCAAAAACAACCTGCTCTACGAGCAGAAGTTTTTCACCGAACGCTCCTCGGCGCAGGGCCAGCGGCACCCGGATCACAATATCATAATGGGCCTCTTTGCCATGTGCATCAGCATGTACCACTCGCTGGAGCTGTTGGAGCGACACGGTCTCCGAGTGTTCGTCAACAGCTTCGACGCCGACGAGGACGGGCGCGAGAAGTTTGTCCTGGCCAAAGACCGCGCCCTGAGGGACTTGGTGGAGCAGGTGCGACAGGAGCTGGGCGCCAACCCGCTGGACTTTAGCACGGGAAAAATGACAAATGGTGAAGTGGCGCCGTTGCCAGCGGACCTGGACTTTGGCCATGCCAAGTACGAGCAATTGCGACAAGTGTTGGTCCAGCACTTTGCGGTAGGTGTGCCGCAGATTTTGTTGGTGTGTAAACTATAAATTATTCCCTATAACAGGCCAATGCCAACTCCCGGGCCATCGTGTTCTGCGAGTACCGTGAGTCCGTAATGCTGATCCACCGGCTACTCCTCCAGCACAGGCCGCAGCTCCGACCGCGCTGCTTTGTGGGCCAGGGCAACACGGTGGGCTCCAGCTACGCGCTCACCCAGAAGCAGCAGTTGCAGATCATGGCAGACTTTCGATCTGGCACCAGCAACGTCCTGGTGGCCACGTCCATCGGCGAGGAGGGCATTGACGTGGGCGAAGTGGAGTTGATCGTTTGCTTCGACATCAGCAGCTCCAATCCCACTCGATTCGTGCAGCGAATCGGACGCACTGGGAGGAAGAAGAACGGTGAGGTGGTGATGCTGGTGACGGAGGGGCGAGAGCAGCAGGTGCTCAAGGATGTGCTGGCCCACAAGGACCAGATGAACAAGAAGCTCCTGAACTCCTCCGTCGTGAAGATGGCGCTGTACGAGCAGAATCCACGAATGGTGCCGGCGCAATTCCAGCCGAAGTGCGAGGAGAAGCAAATGGAGCAGGTGGTTGTTGAGGAGAAACCAACTGGTGGCAAGGCCAAGGCGGCTGGCAAGGCAAAGGAACCCAAGAAACGCAAGGAACCGATTGCAAAGGCCAGCACTATAAGGCGATTCTTCAGGGAAGTCGCTGTTCCAGAAAGCCAGCTGGGAATCTCTCAGGAAATTCAGCCCTACCAGATGAGCGAAGCCTCCCAGCAGATGGTCAAGCAGGAAGTGTCCCGGCGCAGTGTGCCCCTGAATAACTTTCTCGCAGACACCCAGGCAGCACCTCCTACTCTGAGCAACAGTCAGGAAGAAGTCCAGCGCCTGCGAAAACTCTCCCGCTTCTTGCAGTCGAACAAGCCAGTCATGGCAGACTCTCAGTCAGATCTTATTTGCCACCTGCAGGACCAGCAGTTGCCACGTCCCTTAAAGCTCTACTTGCTGAAAAGCAATCCCGTCTTCATCAGAGAAACCCACTCGAGGATGCAGCTTCAAGGCCAGTTAGAGATCGCCGAAGACCGCTTGAACAATCGCCAGCAGAGGACTAGGAACAACTATAAACTCCTCCTGGACATCTGCGGGGGAGCCGACAAGCTGGAGGAGCTTCTGCAGGCGGAGCAGCAGTCCCTGGCAGAGATCACCTTCAAGGAGCTTGAGAATCCGCTAGACGAACGCAAAGAAAGAGAATTTAAAACCTCCTGTGATAGCATATTCGAGGGCCTGGACGAACAAGGCCTAAACTCGGATAATTATGAACTGAAGCAGCAGCTGCTGGAGAAGCTGGACCTGCGGCATCTGGAAGTCACGGTGAATCAGCAATTGGGTGAAATCCGAGAGACATCGTGGTCAGAAGACGAATGGGAAGAAGAGCAGCCAGCTGAAGATGCAAAGTGTGATTCCATGTACCTAAGTCAGCAGTTGAACTTTTCCGCTACGGATGCAGTGCAGCACAGCTCCACACCTCTGAGGGTAAAACCGTTAAGCAAACTGATATTCGAACCCTTGCCAGAGGAGAAGGAAGGGGAGGACACCGATTTGGGTGAAAACCTGGGACGCCTGAACAGCCTAATGAATGCGAGTGAGTCGCTTCTAAAGACCGAACCTATAATGATATCAGTTTCTGAGCCGGAATCCACAGGAGAAGAAATTCCACACGCAGCTGACAGTGAGGTGTATCCAATAAGTTCAGGGGACAGTGGAGAAGGTGTAGAGCCTTGTGCAGATCCAAAGAATGCAGCAAAAACCGATCTAGACGATTTCGAGATCGATTTGGATGATTTTCTGAAGCCAATGTCCGAGGAGATCAAGTTAACCCAACAGAAAAAGGAGGCAGTGGTCTTAAGTCAAGAAGAGTTGAAGGATTTCCTAGAACCCATGGCCGAGGAGCTTGAGCTAATGGGCCAGCATAATGCCACGATGTCGCCCAATACTGAAGCGAAGGAGAACGAACCTCTTCTGATATCACCTTCTAAGTCCATTTCGCGTAATGTCTCGCCGGATATCTTTGCATCCGACTCGCTGTCACCCTGGAAGCCAGCTGGAAAGAGCCTCGCCAACAAGCTGGCAGCCAAGGCAGCGGCAGCCAAGGCTCCACCTCCTCCTGCAAACCTTCAGTCGCCGGAAAGTCGTAAGAAAACGAATCCACTGACCCAGGAGAAGTCCCCCAGCATTTTTGATCTCTATCTTAATCGAATGCGGGGACGTGGACGCCTGGCCAAGGCTGCAGAGTCGCTGCATCGTCTGACCTCGACAAATACCTCGGTCAAGGCGGAGGATAAGGAGGATTCACCCATTGTGCGCCGCCCATCGAAGCGTAAGATAGTCATAAGCTCGGATGAAGAGGAGGAGCAAAAAAAACCCATGGTGGCCGATTACGACTCTGATGACTACGAAAAGATCCCTTGCACGCAAATGGAGCCGGAGACACCGACACCGCCCCCGAAGGCACGTCAAAAGCGCATCAAATTCAATTCCTTCATTGTCGACGAGGCCGATAAAAGTGGCTCAGATCACGACGAGGAGGCCGAGACTACGATCGGCACATATCTGAAGGACTCTGTGATAGTTTCTAGCGATGATGACGAAGATCCCAATGACACTAACGTGCATGCCATGTACCTGCAGGCCGTGAGGTGAGTTACGATTAAACTATATGTATTTCCCAGCCGTTCAACGTTTTGTATTTCTAGGAGCCCCATTCAGAGGCCAGGCGCCTTCAAGATGCCCGCCCCGAAGGTGTACCGCGATGAGTCGCACATCTTTTCCCAGCCAGTGGAGGCGGAAGCGTCTCAGTACCTGCCCTGCTCCTTTATCGTTGACGACGACAGCTCAACCATTCAGGATGTTTCGGAGTGTCCTCTGGAGAAGGCCGAGCGCATCCTGAAGGAGCGTCGCCGGCAACGCCGACTGGGAAACCTAGAGCCGGTAGCTCCTCCCAACAAGCGACGTCGGGTCCAAACCATGAGCACTTCAAGTGACGAAGACGACGTGTGCTTCGTTAAATGACGACCGGTCGAATTCAAAGTTCCTTTAACTGGAAAAAGACTTTGTATTATTTGCCATTTTAATTTGTTTCGTTATGATTTTATTTGGAATTAATTTTGTCACATTCCGAGCTTTGGTTCTCCAAGTTTGTAGAATATTTATGTTTGTAATTATAAGTATTATTGCCTAAAATAAATGCATACGTAATTAGTTTTTGTAAAAGAAGCTCGAATTTTGTATTTTTACATATGTAGTATTAATGTAGAGATGAAAACTAACTTAATATCAGTGTTATTTTTAGTCAGAAGCCTGCAACGCTGTGAAAGAATCGTTTCCGACCCTATAAATCATATCTTTTCCTGATCTGCATCAACAGCAGACTCGATTTAGCCACATTCGGATTAACAAATCTAATTTACCAGGTTATCAAACTTCTATAGGCGGCTAAAGTTGTCAAAAATGCATAAAAATATATATATATATAACATATAAGGCTTTGTTAACCTTATAACTGCACTTAATAAAAAACAACAAATACAAAAATATTTAAATTTCGGCTTACTAATGAATTATTTTGAATTCGAAACTGTTAAAAAAACCTTTGACTTTCAAAAGTAAGCTTCCGCTTTCGTTATTTCAATATTACTATTTTTTATTGTTTGTATTTTTGTTATTTAGTTATTAAAATAAGCAATGTTAAGTAACAACCTTGCCTGTCAACATACAGTGGCGCCATCGAAAAATATACATATTATGTAAACGAAAAATAGGTGGTGCTAAACGCAAACTTAACCAATTCACTCGTGTATCTAAATTATTATTAATTATATTTTTATGTAATAACAAATTTAATGCTATATTACAATATCTTAAGCCAGTGATAAAGGCGTTCAGGCTGTAACTAAAGAAATATGTCAATTCTAAGTGTAAGCTTACACTGTAAAATTTAAGATCGTGTAGAATAGTCATTTGTGGTTTGATTAATCTTAAATTTCTCGATCCCGACGGAACTGAACTCATTTCGAGTCAGAAAACAATTGCTGAAGAATACCTTATTACTTGTTTCATCTAGTAATACCATTCTTAAATAAATAATAACAATTAACAAAATAACTTTCAATTTTTTGTTAAAGAAATTTTAAAAGAAGACATTAAAATAACACCGTGCCAACTTATTTAAAAGGTTTAAGACGTGTATGAAAATTGGTTGGTGTAAATTACGGGTCTACAAAATTGTTTGTTTACCTTTTTATTGACATAAATGCATCGAGCGCAGTCATCTTTGTACAAACAATTTCTCTTTATTTTTTATATTGCATTACATTTTTAATATGAACATATATGTATATACTTTAATATACGATGTCTAAGCCCACCTTATTTAAAGGTAACAAAATACATAAAACAAGGGAATCGTCAGCTGCAATTACATAGATTTAAAACAAATGGTTTATGTTTTAAATATTAATAATATTGAGGAAGTTACAAAAGGATTCAATAATAAACATGAAATTATTCATAATTCCACTAGTTAATGCTAGTCATAGATTTCAAGTGCAGACATTCAAATAAAATCCAATTTCATGTATAGTATGTATACCAACATTTTTCCCCCGCTGTACTGCGGCATAATCAATAATTTTTAATTTAACAACAATCGCACAATCGTTTCAGCGTAATAACCATTATTATATTTTCAACAATAACAGGCACCACAGCAATAGCAGCAGAAACGGCCGTCCGGCAACAACAACATCGAAGCAACAAAAAGTCAATTCAATTTTAATGGAGTAGCAATAAAACAGAAAAAGCGCAAAAAATTGATATAGCCATGCGGCTCGTGAGCCGTAGGCCAAAACGCAGTCTGCCATGGCAAAGCCAGAGCCAGAGGCAGAGACTAAATATGAACCCAGACGGGGCAATACAATTTTGCAATTGCAATAAAATAATTTAAAATCGTTTTCATCAGCATCAGCTTGAAGAGTTTTCGCTCGCCGGTCGCAATGCAAAAGTGATTTTGCGGCAATCAGCGATTCGCTCTCTGCGGATGATGATGACGACGACGCTGACTTGTTGATGATCGCAGCGATGAATGCTATTTGGAATTGATTCGCTGTGAATCTGCATCTGTCTCCGTCTGGGCCCTCTGCCTCGCCGGCCATCATGGCCAGAGTCCAAGCCAATTGCAACGCCAAGACTCTTTACGGCCCCGACGATTTCCCTAATACGAAACGTGCCTGCCCGATGCGCCGTGTCCAATTTTGTAGTTCGTTTTTTGCGCTGTCGGAGCTGCGATGCCAAATCGCTCTCGAATCCGTTCCCGTTCTCAGAGTTTCACTCATAAATGGCCCCCTTAGGGGCTGGGCTATCGCTTTGCCCGATTTGCGGTTTAAATTGTCTTGCGAAACAAAACCAATTTCAATTTCAAACAAAACGTTTTGCGAAAATTACGCAGGGTGTACGACGAACGTGCTGATGCAGGGCAAGCCGAGGCAAGCGGAGAGTATCTTAAAAACTGCAATAAACGGTCTACAATCGGAGCTGATCTCATCGGAAGTATTTTCGCTGATTGCCATTGCCTCAAAAGGTCTGACTCGGTTCACGGAAATGATCACTGCAAATGATTGGTAATGAAGAGCAAGCGAGAAACGACACTAAAAGAAAACCCACATCGAGTTAAAGTTGATTGAAAAGGTTTTTTTTGCTACTATTTTATATAGCAGATACTGTAGTACGTAGTTTCTGAGATATTTAGTTTCACACTTCTGGGTTTTAAAGAAGATATTAGCTTGGCCATTCTGTTCTAAAAATGTTAGGCATTACTTCCCTTAGAAATAAGCAAGTCTAGGTACTTTAGGGGATACTATATAGTTTTTTTTTACCCTGCCATATGCCCAATTTCTTCTCAATGACAAATCGATTTCAAATTGCCCCGCTGGCCATTTGGTAACAATGGAAACGCCCACCAGCGACGTAAGGCCAAGTTTCCGCCATGGCCTCTATCATATCTGCTGACAAATTGATATTGTCTTAGCCATTTTCGATATGCATATTTATGTTCTTGATAGGTTTCTTTGCTTGACTCACGACAGTGAATGTGTGTTTCATTGGGCTTTATCGTTTTATAATTTTTCTTGGCTTTCATTCACTGAGCCCAGCTTTGACCCCTTGTCAACACACAAGCTTGGGCACGAAGGGCTATATAATGAAACACTCAAAACAATTTTTGGTTACTACATTTTTATTGGGAAATTAAGACATAGTTTCTAAGATATATCACATAAGATTAGGTATATTTTCTTTAACATATTTATAAATGTAAACTCAGAACTGTCATTTCTTGTATATATTTTCCGGATCTAATTCTTTAAGCTTACTGTTTATTTTTATTTGTAGAAAAAATAATTTCAATTATACTTAATTAAACATGACTTCTTTTCTTTTCTGATCCCAGTATGCAATTGTAATAAAGTCTGGAAACTTCACCACAGAGTTCCAACAAGCTTCTATAGTTCTTGTTCGAGTGGATGAATAAAGGTCGCGTTATGGCCGACGAGGCGCATCCACATCCACATCCGGTCCGGGGACCTCTGCTTTGTTGCTTCCCCGATAAGTTTCTGATGCGCCGTTGACTTGGCTTGTCACATTATCGTGTTAGCTTGTCCGAAGCGCCAGGCAATTATGGACTGGACCTGTGTGGGCCTGGACTCCATGGATGTAACATGTATTTATGAGGCCTTATGGCCGCTGGCTTTGATTAATGTATGACAGGCCGGGCAGACGCTGGCCGAATGAATATTAAACTTTGTTGCCCCGCCGTATAAGAGGCGACATCAATTAGCTCTCCGGCATAAATACATTACCACAAATCGCCGAGCATTTCGGAGTGCCAGCGCCACTCCAAGAACGATCCATTCGACGACGCTTATCGCGGCTTGTAAATGTCTCAACTATTTGTTAAATGCTAAAGCGACATGGTCATAATGGAAATGACAACTTAACAGCAACGTCGCGGATGGTATGGCAAAAATGTTAAAAGGATCGGGCTCCAGCTCGGTCACCGGGGGCCTCCGCGAGCCTGGCCGTGATAACTGTATTGAGAGTGTCATTAACATTTTGATTTGGCCGCAGCCGAGTCGAGGAGTCGTTCGTCGAGGAGTACGTCGCCGCCATGCCATGCCATGCCATTCCATGCCACCTCAGCTCTATTATGAGCTCCGACTGCATTTCGCCGGCTACTTATCGGAACCCCAGACATGCACATCATTTGTTTAATAAAAAATACAGAGGGAAAAGTAATATTTCATTTCAATTCATATTATTTGCAAAGAACTCCAAGTTTAGATCCCTAATATAACAATTTTTAATCATTCTTGAGAGTTCTTTTATACAACCACCCAAAGGCTTAAATCAAATCATTCTTAATTAGTGAGGGACACTTGGTCACCATTATTTTATTGCTGTGTAGAGTCACCGTCCGGCTCAAGTCCCCTTGCCCCCTCGATTGTGCGAGACAATTAATCAGGTCGATGTTTCCGAATGCAAAATGAAAACACCTTTTTAAAGGCTTCAGCAGCAGCAGCAGCGAGAACAACCACAACGATGCCATCAATCAGGTGGAAGCCTTGGGATGGCAACGGCGGGCGTGTGCGGATCCGTGTGGCACTTTCCGTTTCGAGAGGTGTGGGTGCAGGGCAAAATTAAAAAGCGTCAATTTGTCACACATGGTCAGAGCTTTGGCCTGGCCTAAAAACTGGATCCTGCCCCGCGTCCTCCTCCTGCTCTGCGCCTGTGCGCCTCGACTGTCATTAACAACGGTTTTGCGGCTGAGTTTTTAATTGCCGCCGTGTTTGGTCTGTGAATCCGATTTGGATTACCAAGTTGGCACACTTTTATGGCCCTCTCCCGGAGAGTTATTAGCTGCGCTTGCGATCCATTAAGTCAGCAATTGGAGGACGCTGACAGCGGAATCGGACACGGACACGGACGGAGTGTGGGTGTAATGGAAGCTGGCCAATGAGAGTGTTTTGGCGTCGGAAACTGTCACTTGGGGTTGGGAAAAGGGGGATTTTCGATGGCGTCATCTTTCGCCTGCACAGACATACATTAGACTTTGTCTCTTGATTTGTTAATTCAGAAAAGAGCAAACAAAAAATGTAGTACGGTTGCCAGGCTTATATAATATCGGAAGAACACATATCTATCCGTTGGATAGTTCAGGTCTAAATTAAATGACTTCAAATTAAAAATATCAAAACCATTATAGATTGTTCTAAGAGCTTCAAAAATATTTTTCTCATATAGCTTAACTGGCTTAGTAAAAGCTAATTGTGAGCCTGACAAAGGCTTCTAAATGTTCTTAAAGCTTAATCTTTAATTTATTTGATTTATATAAGTTACCAAAGTTCTATGATATTTCTGTTCCTTTTCCTATGGTTTTTGCCCAAAGTCTACTTTTAAAATTGACATTCGCTGTACGACCCATTCCCTCACGTATTCGGAGACACTCCAAGTCAATGTTCATCATTCTTCCGCTAATGACAGGGCGGCCATTTTTAAGTATTCAAGAGGCTGGCACAACCCGATGTTGTTCTATCACCATTAGCTGCAGTCTCCCACTCGCCGGTGTTCGTGTAACTCCCACTTGCCAGAGCTTTGGGACTCGGACCCGGACCGCCCCTTCCCGCATCTTCAACGACAGAGGAGCAAACAAGTTTCATTTGTCAGTTGGCCAGGGCAATTTTCTGGCTTCAAGCCCCGCTGGATGCATTGCCCAACACCTGGACGAGGAGGCTTCCAGGCTGACACCGGCTTGAGGCCATTCGAAATTAATGAACTGTGATTCACGGCCCTCTCTCCGCTTTCACCCGTCTTGTTTCCGGAAAGGCTTTTTTCATTTCCACTAAAGTGCATTTCGCATGATGAACGAGGCGGCCGTGGAGCCAAAGCCCAATCCCAGCAGCCTCCCACGGCAGCCTTTTTGCCATTTTTAATTGTTTTGGGAACAGACGGCCAGCAAGGATGAATTTTTTCATTAGTTATACGAGAGCACTGGGGGAGGGCAAAAAAAAGAATAATAGGTGAACGGGGGAAATAAATGGAAAACGCTAATTTGCATAGCAATTTGATAAATGATTTCTGATTTTGATTTCAGTTTCAGTTGCACACCATTTGTTACCTTGCAGCGGGGCTATTTCTGAGTCCGAAAGGCGAAATTAAATATTAAACACCTCGAGCAGAGACTCCCCATCGATTTGCTTTAAGAAATAAACACATTTTAATTAGCATTTTAAATGCGTTTTAAGCAAAAAGCTTTTAAGAAACGGCGCCATAACAATAATCATAACAAAAGCACAAAACAAAGTCGCTCACAGATCGATGCATCAAAATATGAGAGGGAAGGGTGCCAGGGTGCGGAATGGCATCCACTCCAGGGGAATCTCGACCTCAAGACGCTTAAAATGGTGCACTGAGAACAATTTGGAGGGGTAGGAATGGATAAAAATGTTTTTAACAAGTTACACGAAGTTATGATTCACTCAAATAGAGGTTATTTGTTTATATTTTTTAACTGAATTAAGATGTATTTTAAATAATAAAAGGACCACATTCAAGCCTATATGCCAAATCACAAAGTTATGGAATGGAATGGACAAAGTTATCTGTTTTGCATTTGAAAAATCAATGACAAACTTTGCCATAGAACTGACTGCATATATTTCAAACTAAAGCCTAATAAAATCAATAGTTTAGTAAATAACACAAAAATCATTATAAACAATACTTTCAATAAATATGAGTTATTTTTCCGAGTGCAGCTCCAGCTTCAGCTCGTTCATTAACAAGCGCGTCAAAGTGATAAGAGCGCCGGAGTGAGCAGTAAGCTGGGCGAAGAGGGCAGGTGGGAACAGGGAACCGGGTACGGCAGAGGGTTGGGGAGCGGTAGAGAAACAGGTCACAATGCTAATTGATTGCAGCGACGTCTTCGTATACGTGGCCGTCATACCAATAAAATTATTGAAGCCACCGCCAGGAGACACGCAGTTCTCGAGTCGTTTTTGAGAGTATCGATAAGCAAATTGCATCCCAAAAAGACCGAGAGTGACTCATGCCTAGTAGGGGTTCGCCATAAACCAGCAACGAGGCACGAGGGCATTGTCGAGCACCAGGTAGGAGACTCCATTTCCCACTCCCAAATCCGCTGTCTAATGCCCTGAGGGCCCGAGATCGGTCTGGGCGGTGCGTCGCAACAAATTAAGCAATTAACTTGGGTAGTTGAGATAAGTGCTTTGTGGAGGGGCGGATGGAGGGGGAGGTGTCTGTTTAATATTTGTAACCCGATCGAGCCGATTAAAATGCATTCGGCCAATTTGTATATGCAAATCACAGCCCGAACGGGTTATAGAAACTTCGAATGGCACGCTGAGAGAGGCACTTTTACGATCCGCATTTTAATGCCACTTAAATGTTATAATTTGCTTTCAAAATATCTAATGTCCGCCCGAGATCTGTGGCATTTGTTTACCCATTTTATGGAGGCTCGAGTTGAAAACGTTAAACGAAAGCTTCACCGGCGAGCGATGTTAGGCTTTTACGAGCGTGTCTTATTTAATTATTTTTATGTGCCAAAAAGACAGTAAAAACTGGAATTTGTGCGACAAAACGATCCAAGAGAGTTGTATAAATTAGTTAAAAATTGTGAGAGATAGGGAAATGAAGTCTAATTTCTTTTTTCTTTAAAAAAAGACTGTCAATTTATGACCCACATATCATTTACAAGGACTCGAAGAACCCCCTACTGCAGTTACTACCCCATGAAGCTCCCTCTCCGCAAACAATAAGAATCACGAGTCCCCCATTGCAGGGTATGTTCCATAAATTTCGAAGCTAATCGCACACACTCCGAGCGAAACAGTCCGGAAATTGTTTGTAATCATACGAAAATTGCCTACAAATGAACTGCTTAACGGTGTGTCGCACATTCAGACAATCGCAATCGGGGAGTCCCCCATAGCACCCTAAACACTCCCCCTCCAGACCACGCAATCAGCGTCAAGTTCCCCGCAGAAAACCCATTTAACCCGGCCCCGAAAATTGTGCCAAATTTTCCCCGTTTTCGTTTCCCGACTGAAACTGTGTGCGCGGGCATATTTAATTTATAAAACAGCCAAAACCGACACCCTCCCCCACGCGGCGAATGGGTGAAAGGGGCCAGCACCCGGGGGTGAATACGGAATAATACAGATGCCGGCGGAAAAGTGCGTGGAAAAAAATCAGTTACTTATTAAAAATGCCCATATACATTCAACAAACATGAGCTCAAGTATTTGTATATGGTTGCATTAGCGTCCACAAGGGCCCCAGGGCCAGGGCATAAAAATCAGTAGCTCCATCTTGGCCATGGGAGTGGGTGCGAAATTAATTAGAAGCACCCTTCGAGTGTTTGCCGTCGCAAAATGGAGATTTTCTGGTTAACTCTGCTACTGGGAAATTAACCGAATGGAAAATTTCAATCAAAGGGAGATTGCTAATTGATTTTGGCTATTAAACTGAATGGGGAAACGCGACAGGCAATTTATAGGTTCCATAATTTTTAATATTCTATTAAGAGTCGTTTGTACTTATACTATTTTTATGAGTAGAGGTAATGCTTTAATTCTTTTTTAATTTCTATTTTTAAGACATATTTCCACGGTAGTTTTTAAGCCAGATTCCCTAACGTCTTTCAACAACGCTGAACATGAAATCGCAGATGCTGGCTGTGTTGGTTTGAGCCAGATTAGCTGCGACGTGGTGGGGCGCCATTCTCTTTTCACTTTTCGCCTGGAAACGTGGCTGAAACGTCTTAAGCACACTCTCTCACTTGGCCACAAGCCCGATCAATAATTGATGCGCTAATTTATCGCTTGGCAAATTGTGTGGCCAATTGGCTAACACAAAAACACACGCATTCGACCGAGTCGAAGCCGCCTAGCAGTCCCTAATCGAAGTCAAGTGTGGACAGACGGATAGAGTTTTGGAAAGCAATCACGACGGCCTTGGTCTCGGAAGGGAAACCGAGTTGGAAGCCCTCCCACTCCCGCCTTGTGTAGGGGGAAATCACTTAAATGAACCGCACTTACAGAGAGAAGTTCCTGTCGGTGCGGAAAGAGAGAGTTTGAACAAGCTGATAGTGATTGTATCTTGTAACAAGGAAACCTACAAGATATACTGCTTTTAAAGACCTTTTAAGAGCGTAAAGTATAAAATATATAACATTAAATTGATATTTATAAAAAAATAATAAGAAAGGATTAAAACCACAGGATAAAAGTTTCGACTGTACGAGTTACTGATATATTTAGTATTTCCACAAGTATTCCCTGGCATGTGCACTTGAACGGGACTCGCATAAAGGTAAAACTGTCACTAATAATAGCCATGCCCTGGCCACACATAAAGTCCTTGCTGAAGGAGAGCAAACGAAGGGAGTGGGACAACCTCCTGAAAGCGACTGACTGCGAAATCTAGGGAAGGGGGGTCGCCATAATCAGTATTGGCATTTTAAGTGACACTTGGGCTGTCCTGCGCTGTCCTCCGGAATTCCCACTGCCGCACCACCAATCTGGATTGCAGTCCCGCCATCGAACTGAACTCGCGTCATGCTCCGCCATTTGTATATGAGCCAAATAAAAATGCATAGCAAATGAAGCTGGTGGCAAGGCTGACAGAAATCCGGGGAAGCAGCAGCATGAGCGGAGGCGGTATTATTCCGAGGCACTTGCGCCAAACTTTGCTGCTGAATATTCCATGAAGTTGCCAATAAAGTCAAGTGGCAAGTCCTGGCCACGTTGGCGGCAGGGACACTCATACAGCTAAAGCTGAGGCTGAGACATGCACCAGTTACAGTGCATACACTGGGAGAAACTAGGTAAAGTCAAACGTATTTAAAAGAAATTTCTAGGTAGTATAAGCAGTTAAATTTATATTTTAAACTTACAAGGGTGATGTGTTTTTTTGAAATATATTATGAAGCTATTCGTGCTCTTAAATTGTTTTCTTCTATATATAACATTTATAATAATATAATTCATAAAGCATTTGTTCAAGTGAAGAACTCATTATCTTTAACTTTTCATATCTAAAATTAGCTTAATACTTTATTTTTAAAGTTAGTAAGTGGATTTACAGATCGGGGCACTCCTCTTTAGCCATCTAATAACCATTATAGTATTATTTCATCTGTTAAAAAACAATTGAAGAAGCAATACTTCTTCCAGACATTTCTAGTAGGCAGTAGACAGTATGTATAATATTTCTTCCTGTGCACCTATGGATACACTTAACCTAAGTTCTCTTCTGGTTACTGTTGTTGCTGCTGCCATCCGACTGCAGTGTGCTGCTGCATACTAATTTTCCACCACCCTGCCACCGCCCAGTGCCATCTCGCCGTCCTTCCTCTCAAGCTCCTCCTCATCCTCCTTGTGCAGCTCCATCTCCATCCCCATTTTCGGATCAGAATCAAGCATCTCCAACCCCGAGTCTTCGCCTGGCGATGTGGTGGTCTTGGCATCATTTCGTATTCATACCAAGCACCAATTTCTCGTTGTTGCTGCTGCAGTTATTGTTGTTGCCTGCTATTAAGTGAAATAAAAGTAAAAATGCAATAAAAAATGTTGGCCGCCCCTCTCGCGTTTTGCATTAAAATTGCATTACAATTGCCATGGATGGTCGTCGTCTTCGTTGTTGTTGTTTTTATTATGGCAATTGTTGCGGCGTTGTTGTTGCCAAAATGAAATCCAATTAGCCGGCTACAAGGCCTACCAGCAGCAGCAGCAGCAACAGAAGCAGCAGCAGCAGCAGCAATGACACTGCGAAGCAAGTAGAAATTCTCATTCGTTCGCATCGTGACTCCAAGAGTCCTTTCCACCGGTGTGTGTAGTTGTGATTGCGAGTATTTTAATGTGCCTGTGCGCGTGGGCATTTCAATGCGATTCAATATGCAGTAATTGCCTGCTGCTGCTGCTGCGTTTCTTAATTTTTTTTTTGGCCATGATTTGTTCGTGTCTGACACAAAAACATGGCCAGTTAAGTGCCAAAATGAATATTTATAACCGTTATGTCTAGGAACGGTGAGTGTTATTATGATAAGTGAATAGTGTTTTAATTGAATTTGAATATAAGTAATATGTGAGAACCTTAGAAACCGAATCCTTATGATCCTTAAACAAAATCAATCATACGTTTTATGTAATATAAAGTTCTTATCTATGTTTTAGCTTTTTTCCTCTGATGCAGCTACCGCTTATAGATCAAAGGAATAATAAGGTTTATAAGGAAAAATATCCAAAAACGGTGCTACATAAGAACGTGTTGAAAGGGAGACTTGAGTAAGGAAGAGTGCTGGAATATAGTTATATTCTTCTGCCTTCTTTGACTTTCATTGTTTAATAACTAAGCCAACTCAAGCAAAGGTTTTAAGTTCCAAACTTCGGCCTTTTAAAATTATCCAGTATTTCCTTATTTATTTTTTTATGAAAGTTGCATCTTTTCTAACACACAAAGGTAGAAACATAAATAGAGGACTATTAATGTAATATTAACAGAATACGCGTAATGTACTTTTTACTTTAAAATGTGTGTTCAATATAGAATCCGAAGTACATAGAGCTACTTTACCCTTAATTTATAAGGCAGATTTCCCAACTAATTCTAGCATCAAACTGAAGGTAGCTCCATTAACTGATAAAATGATATAAAGGTTTGATATCCTCTAAAACAATTTCAGTTCTAAGCCTATGTTTTCAGCTTTTCCTATCGAAAGTTTTCAGTAAAATTATCTCCAAGGACCCTATAAGGTTTGTATATATAAACTGTAGGATCTTTCTAGTAATAGTAATTATTCAAGATCCTTAAGGCAAGATATCATATGATCTCTGTGGGAGCTACAGAGTGTAACTCATGTTCCTGTTACACACTTTCCTCTAGCAAAAGATGTGGTGGCTGTACTAATCCGAGCTTACTCGCATTCCATTACAATTCCCTGGCTCGTGCGTAATGAAGAAGGTGCATGCCCACACACACTCACAGTCGTATCCCGGACATTCGCAGTCGAATTCCGACAACACCTGAGCTCCTGAGCGGCTGAAAGGAACGTGGCTCGTGCCCAAATTGCCGAGGAAAACTGTCAATTAACCCGCAAGGTGAACTTGGGGAAAATGCCAGAGATGCTGGTGCTGCTGCATCCGCCGAAGATGCAATTTCCATTTGCATGCCACCAGGTATGGCCTCTGCAAATGGATTGGATTCATGTGGTTTTAGCCAAGAAGAGTTCCTGCTTATCGCAATCGCCGCCTGCCAAACGCCAAACACCAAATGCCAGGCGATAGCGCGGAGAACGCTTTGCGCTAATAAAGATCTCGCGTAGCCAGGGACATTAGGAAGTGGTGCAGAGGCCAAGGAACCCCGCTCCTGCGCCCGGTGCTCCGCCTTTGCCCTTCTCAAATCCGCTGCCTTGTGAACTCAAGCTGACAGAACGCTATTTCCAATTGTGCTATTAATCTGCCACATTTGCACTTCCACGGGAAAGAGTCCGCCGGATGGCTTGCTCGCTCGCTCGCTCACTTTCTGCGGCATTACGAATAAAGAGCAAGCGGGATGCACTGCCAGTGCCAGAGTGAGAGGCAGCGTACGACGAGTGGGTTAAGAGGGGGAGGGAAACGGTTGGCTAACCCGAAAATAGAAACAATCAAAATAAAAATACATTCTCTTCATGCTCTCTCGTCTAATAAAAAACCCCAAAAGCAAAACGTTTTCCATTTAAAATGTCGTCGCAAAAGCCTGAAATTCCCGCGGAGTGCTCCCCCCCTTCGCAATGGCCAATGGCAGCTTGGCCAGGCCACGCCCCCTTCCCCAATTGCCGGCCAGTGCTGCCCATCGTCGGGCAGAGCGAAACCTGTTCTTCCCCGAGCGAGAGGCTGCGCATGCGCCGCGTGAGAGCGAGACGGCGACACAGGGCGGAGCGGACCAACCAGAAGAGGAAGGCCCGAGTGCTGGGCGAAGGGCGGGTGGTGGTATTATGGTAGGTTAGGTTCAAACAAGGTGGCTAACTGGCTCGTTAACCGAAATAGGAAGGAAGTCGACGCCGGCGTCGCCGTCGCTGCTGCCGCCGCTGTCCGCACAGCAGGCAACTGGTTAGACCCGTTTCCGGCGCGGTGACTCTCACTCCAACCTCCTGGAAACACCAGCAAGCAGCGCCCGAGCAGCAGACGCGGCAGCGAGCCAGCCAGCGCCTCGTCCGTCGGCACATTTTGATTGCATTTATGAAAAGCGTTTTCGCCCGCTAGCACGCGCCCGCTCCCAGCTTCCCAGCTCGCAAATTTGGAATCCGTAATCCGTGGTCCGTGATCCGTAGTTCCCAGTGCGTCGTAATCGCGTATTCGCGGAAATCAAACTGAAATTAGTTAAACATTGCTGGTGTGTGCCCTGCAGTGCATTAAATACAATCTAAAAAAACAATTAATAAAGAAGGTGCAGAGATAATTAAAAATAGTGTGAAGGCACAGTGCAGTGAGAGGAACTACCAAATTGGCGCCACTAGTTGCCAGCATGTCCAGCCACGAGGAGGATGACCACGAGCACGAGAACGAGCATGGCGACGACGTCGAGGAGCAGGAGATTCACGTGGACGTGGACTCCGATTCCCGCATGTCCTGCGGCAGTGGGTCCGATGTGGATATGGACGGTGGCAGCTGCTACGATGAGTCCGAAACGCCATTGAGGTAAGGATTAGGGGATAGTCGAAGGCAGGAGCTTTACATTCATAGGAGATTTGATTATAAGGGTCTGGAAAATACATTAATAAAGTCTGTTATTATTAATAAATTATTGATTTACCTTTAATTTATTTAAAACTCTTACTAAGTGTTATGTTTTTTAGCCTATAAAACTGTTAAAGCAAACTATAATATGTTACATTTTCAACTCTTTTACAGTATATCTTGTACTGATATCTGTCAAATATATATTAAATGTATTCAAAATAAGTCTCGGTTATCCATTGTTCTGTTTAATAACCCTCTAAATATAATTTGTACAATTTTGGCCTGGTTTTAATCATTGAAAGCTTATTAAACCTGGTTCACAATTTTAATAATTTATTTGAACGTTTTTCACTCATATTAGAGAACGGAAATCGGTAATTTAGTCTATGGTTCGCCAAGCCACAAATTTTAATGGTTTTTAATTTGTTCAAAACCGAATTTAGATGTAGTAATTGTACTTACTTAACTAGGAAAAAATATCCAGAAAAGGTTTTCATTTAAAAATTCAACATTGTTCAATAAAATAGCTTTGCGTTTGTCCAACTTTTGATTTTAAAATTCGTCTTAAGTCTGTTTTTATGGTCCCATAAATGGTCAAAATAGTATCAAGGCAGAGAAAAGCTATTTACATTTATTATTATGTGTTCATAACTCCCACTGTTTTATTGTCAAGCGCATTTTAGCTGACAATGCTCACAAAATCCTATTATACGGATCAAATTCTCCGGCTTAACGCCATTAAAATGCCCGAACAACGTTCCCATTGTCCGTGGGCCAGACAAAGGTGCATCTTGCCGCCGACAAAAGCGGCTAACAAGCTGCCAGAATGTCGAGCAGGCCAACTGCTAACTGCTGCCTCCCATTCAAGCCGCCGATGAAGAACGGTGTGAACAAACCTCTTAAACGCTAATGAATTGACCACAATGCCACCAGAAGAATCAAGTCGAAAATGTCTCATAAAGTCACAAAGAAACTCCCTGAATTTACATAGGGCCCGAAGGGAAAGAGTCTCGAATGGATGGCGACGATAAAACGCACATTAGTAAGGCGTCAAAAACGCGCCGTGATAAGACCGCCTTTCTTTGGGCCCAAATGGGTTCGATCTGGGGTTCGATACTCGGCTCGACTGCGAGACAAAGACGAAATCGTTTGTCGGATTAACATTTTAATAGAGATCGCCATAAAAATGCTATAAAACTCGCGTTCCAGCGAATGTAGAGCACCAGATAGGCAACAGAAATATGTTTACTTATAACTTTTGGGCTTTGGTTTTTGGAAAGTGTGCGCTTGTGTGGTGGCAGCTCAAAAATCATTGTTCCGATTCCTGTTCCAAATGGATATTTATTTTGTTTCTGTAGTTTTTTTTTTTAATTCAAGTTTTAGTAAATTAAATGCCGTGCGTGACTTGTTTTTGGTGCGTCAATTGATGGCATTCGATGATTTATAGGCGCGTATTAAATGCCTCTAACGGCCGTCAGCATTTGCATAATTACTTCATTTTCAGCCACATTGCGTATACGCAGCGGTGGCCACTCGGGTTCTGCATGTCGTCGCCGGCTCCGCTTATCCGCTCGCGTGGGTTTTTGGTTAGTGGTTTCGAGACTGGTCCCAGCTGCAGGCAGCCTTAATTATAACCGATGTTCTCAGGCTTTTCCGCTTATCGGGCGACACTTTTTAATGAGCCCGCACCTTACAGTCCTCACTATACATGTATATTTCCCCGTCTTCTCCCCCAGTGAATCGCTGCAGTCCGAGCAGACGCGCTCCTCGTCCAGCGAGAATCTGCCCTTCAGCATATCACGCCTGCTCTCCAAGCCCTTCGAGACCAGTCACCACCACCATCATCACCACCACAACAACAACACCCAGCACAGCAGCAGCAGTCCCGGCTCCAGTCACAACAACAATAACGGCGAGAAGGGCGAGGAGAAGGAGCTGCTGCAGGCGGAGGACCAGGACCTGGCCGCCTATAAGCTGGCCACCAGCATTGCCAACTCGACGTACGGAAGTGCCGCAGCTTTATATTCGTATCCGCATCTGTATCCCTCGGCGGCGGCAGCGGCCGCCGGTCATGTACTGCGTGTGCCGCCCCAGCGAACGCCGCTCACCTGGGCGCTACCGCCGCTGCATCATGCGGCGCTGGCCCATCAGGCGGTCAAGGATCGACTGGCAGGTGAGTGAAGCAGAAGAAATAGGAGTCGAAGTCTTGGTCAGCGACGGGTGGAGTGGCGAAGTAAAGTGATGTACGAGTCGAAGGCCCCATGTCGCGGTGGCCCATGTTCGCGGAGATCTCTTTCCCAATGACCCGCGGTGGCAATTGCTACTGTTCCCCAAATAAGCACGATCAGAGAAGTCTTTTAAGGCAACAGGCATATCGGCATATCATTGCTGGTCCAATGGCCACATGCACAGAGGGAAAATGTGGCTTTAATTAAGAAGAAACTAATATATTTTCTTTGTTGATCACGAGCCTATACATTCATCTACTTTTGGGTGAATATTTGTTTATTCGAAAGGAAGTACAAAATATGACCATTGCCTTAATACTCCCCAAATGTGAGATCTACCCGACTTTTCCCTCAGTGCACACACACACGAGAGCCCGTAACGCTAAAGTATAAAAACATGTTTGCCTTCAAATGCGCAATCGCAGCTTAAGTTAAAAACTTAACTCTGAGCCACCGCCCAGAAGCGACACAGGAATGGGATGTGCCTTCTGATTTGCATACGCAGGCGCGCCTGTGTTTGTATCTGCATCTATCTCGGTCCCTCATGAATTCGCATCTGTATCCGCGTATCCGTATGCATCTGCAGAGCTCTCTGCCAGTGGCTGCCTCCCTTTTGTTAATTTGTTTACATTATGAGCTTCACTTGTAGCTACAAGCGGCAGGCACAGCGCGAGCCCTTTGAAATAATGAGACGGCGTTGATTTTATTACGCCTCGGTAGCCAGTCGATTCCGATCGGGATCGAGTCCTGTATAACTCATAATATTTGGGCTCTTTTCGGTCATGTGGAAAAGCTGCTTAGGCCCAGCACTGCGGCAATCTGATGCGCTTTTATGGTCAACATCCGCTCAGTGGCAGGGCTCCTTCTGACTTTTTTTGTTTTAGTTATTTTAATGAGCTGGTTTACATGACTTTTTAATTTCGCGCTGGGCCCGAAAGGGAATTAATTACGCATTGGGCGGTCGCAGGGCTCAGCGCGAGAGCTGGCTGTCCTCGCCGGCTTATTTATCGCCGCATACCGCACTTCACATTTGAGTCCAACTGACATGGTCAGCTTTTAATTAGCCAGTCGAATGCCAGCGGTCCGTCGGAGGGATATGTATATCCAGAGGAGGGGCGTCCGATGGGATCAGTCGGTCGGTCCACCTGAGAGTGGCACACTTATGAGGCCGCCGGGTGATCCAAGTTCTCTGGATCCGCTGCCATTCGTTGCGTCTCGTTTTGTTGCGTTTTGTCAACATCTTTGGCTCCTCGGCAACTCTTCGTCATCGTCAGCGCCGTCGACCGGGCCTGTGTCTCGTTGTGTTTATTGTGTCGCTTGCCTTGTGCTGATAAGCTGGCGCCTTGGCTTTTTTCATTAACAAGACAAACGAGCGTCCAGCCCCGGTTCCGATCCGAGCCCCTTTCAAAGTGGTCGCCTCCTCCTCCTGACCAGGCGAGGGCTCTTAGCGCCATATGATTAATAACCATTGCATGTTAATTTTCGTTATTTTTTGGACACAACGTCGCAGCGGACGCCAATTACTTTTTGGCCATGCCGAGCGACCAGCGTTCCCCTAATGCAATTTCAAGCCAGACATAATACTACCAATGGTCGTTGGGCTTTTGTCACGATACTTGCCCACACGAAATGGAATTTTTAGTTTGGAAAAGTATAGAAAATTCTAATAAGTTTCAGTGCTTTGAAGCTAACTAAGAAGATAAGTCTGTACCCCGTGTAAAACGTTTGTTTCTATATAAAAATTATGTAACGCGTCTTCAAAAAGGAATCTCTTCTGCCAAAGTTTTAGGTAGGTTTAAGTGGTGAGATTACCCTGTTAACCTCCAATTAGAGTTGAGCTGTTCCTGCCAAATAGTGATAATCGAAATCACTAGCAAAGGTCACAGAAAGGCAGCTCCTTGAAAAACCAAAAATGGCGGTGGGAGTGGCAAAACCAGGTCGAGCCACAGGCCGCCATCAATAATGTATGCTAAAAGCTTTTTGCATTATTTTACGTATTTCTGGCAAGGCATCTTGGCCACAACCGCACACACACACACACACACACCTACCATCGTGTGTATCTTTAAGATACACCAAACATCATAAATAAGCGTGGTGGAGCAGGAGAAAGCCGGGAAAGCTATAAAATTATGCTTATGCTGCTACCCCCTAAGCTGGAGTCCTTAAAGGATACACATGCCGCACAAGCTGCGGGATACATTTGAAAATCCCAAGGATACCACCTTCCGCTTATGTGGTGCGATAAATGGCTTTTTATTGAAATTGATATTGCCTGAAATATTCAAATGATCGGCAACCCCCGCGACCTCAGCTTCGGGAAAATTTACGCCAGGCCTGCTCCTTGGGTTTTCTGCGCAACAAAAAAAAGGGTTCTCGGGAAAATTCGCAATAAGAAGCATGATTTGTCAGCTTAACACCAGCCATACATTCGGTGGCTTCTGATGCCTTTTGACAGAGCAACGCCATTTTCTTATGGCTTTCCAGCACGTACACTTGTCCAAAGGTGAACCCAACTCAAGGCGAAAGGGGCTGAATCAAATCGATGAGTTATATTTACATTGAAGAGGTTTTCATACCTGAGAAAGTTTTTCAAGGCATATCTATTGGGGGTATATCTCTAAATTATGAAGCATCTTTCGCTCCAGCAAATGGATTTGGGCTTCAGGTATGTAAGGTGAGCTTTGTACAATTTTATGGTCCTGTTTTTGACATCATTTAAATAGAAAATATACTGAAAACAAGCTATCGAGAAACAAGCTTATAAAAATGGAAATAAACCTTAAGCAAACACTTTTAAAGATATTTTAAATAAGCCTTTATTACCTTTCATTTGTCACCAGTGAAGTAGAACTTCAAACTAAGGAATTTTTCCCCCTTTAAACCTTATTTAATTAATATCATTCCACCAGCTTTATGAATAATTTAACTGCAATCAATATCGACAAACATTATTTACCCATCGACTGACGTGTCTCAGCACATTTGAATAATTCATCAATTAGTCTCGCTGTCTTGGCTTCAAATCACATGGCCTCAAATGACTGCTGCTAGCCAGGCAATTTCTCCGTGAAATTGGCAAAGGCCCAGTTCTCGATTGACCTCATCTGCGGAGTCGGTAGTCTGCGAGCCGGTTTCCTAATTGCCCCTGTTGTTGCTGTTGCTGGCAGATCGATCGCCTTAACATTTTGTTGCGCACTGTGGCCCGCCTCTTATCGCACCCAATAAACAACAAAGCACACACAACGGCGGCTGGCAGGAATTTTAAAAGGTTCAGCGCCAGAGCCCAGGCTCAGCCACCGTTCGGCCGCTCGCCCAGATACCGACTGGGATGCGGACTCGGAGTCGGACACTGGGTCACTTACGCGCGTCCTCCGAGCGCGACTTTATGACTCAACCCGAATGGAAATTGATGTCGCGTGCTTTGTCTACAAGGCGCTGCGATAAGGGTTCCTGCTAGACCGCCGCCGCCAGAAACCGAAACCTCAATCCCTGGCAATTAGGCAGCGAGTCAGCGGCCTCCAAATTGATTTCACAGCGGGAGGGGTGGCCCGAGTTCCTAGGTAGCAGGTAACAGGTACCGAGCGCCGGGCAGCGCTAAGTACTCGCAGCCTCGCAGGCGCACAGGTGCCGTCGCTTAGCTCCGGAAGCGGCATTCGGAAATGGCCAGTTATCTAGGATATTTATTGTTTGCTAATTGCCTGTCAGAATGCAGGAGTAGGGACAATGGGGGAACACTATATTACTCCTTGAGAACTTTAACTATTATCCTTGTTAAGTACTCACTCAAAATCTTTAATTACAGCTGCCTTCCCCATCGCCCGACGGATCGGACATCCCTACCAGAACCGCACGCCGCCGAAGCGAAAAAAGCCGCGCACATCCTTCACGCGCATCCAGGTGGCGGAGCTGGAGAAGCGGTTCCACAAGCAAAAGTATCTGGCCTCCGCCGAGCGAGCGGCCTTGGCGCGCGGCCTCAAGATGACCGATGCCCAGGTGAAGACGTGGTTCCAGAACCGACGCACCAAGTGGAGGTGAGTTTCATTCCTTTTAGTTCCGCTCCCCCAGCCTCTTTAGAGCCCCCGCTGGGCTAGGTGAAAAAAATCAATACCCCATCCCCATACCCATTTCTCAGTGTTTTGGAAGTGCTGACAGCTTGACACTTACCCTCTTCTATGCGCCCCGCCTTTCGGTTTTTTTATGTGCCGTTTTAAACTACAATATGCACAAAAGGCTTTTGTTAAAAAGGAGGAATATTAAAAAAGCAGGAGCAGAGATAGCCGAAGCATATGTACTCTATAATTATAAAATATAAATTACAGAAACCAAAATTAAATAAGTATCTAGTAACTTGAAGATGGAAAGCTCTATTGTTCTCTACAGTTTCAATATATATTTATATGTTAGAAATTAAGAAGGTTTCGTGTTCCTAAAAGTCATAAAGCTATCATATTCATTGACCATTTGTATTATATTTGTATTATAATTTTGATATAGTATACTATGTATTTAACAAACGCGCACAAGTTTTAGTCCCAGAAAAATCCATATAATAAACAGTTCCATCTCTTCTTTGCCACAAAAGACATGCTAATTCCTATATACCCCAACTGGAAATAGGGCCACAAAGAGTGGCATGCATAGGCGGGGAGTAAATGGCTCATACAATATGCATGAGCACATTAAACGAGCAACACACAAGAGGCAGCCTGAAGGATATGGCGGGGGAGTGTGTATTTACGAGGCTTACTGAGGGGTAGCTGCATTTCGCAGCCACAAAGAGAGCTCTTGTTAAACAACAAGCTAATTGGCCAGGTTTTGTTTATAAAGTATTAACATTTAACAGCTTAACATTGGGATGGAAGTCAGCGGACTTATAGAATTAATAGTTGATATAAAATGAACTGTGGATACAAAGCGGCTATAGGAAATGTTATGTATTTATATATCTTATATAATTAAAGGATGTTTCTTAATTTAAGGCATTTTTCTATATGTTTTTGTAGCTTTTATTAAAGACAAATTACTATCCATATAATAGTATTTCGGATTTGCGTAGACTTTCACTTAGCACGCCCATGTAACTACTTAGCTGTCATATGACAATTAAATTTTCTGATTTATGTACTGAATACGGATAAACACATGTATACACATTCGGCATGCAAATGACAATTTATTTGGAACAGAAATTCATAAATATAGCTCCAATTTAGTGAGGCATTGATGCGTTGAGGGCTCGATGGCGTGCAGCTAATTGTTTTCTACTTTATTAAGGCCGAAGTAAAAGTATTTGAATATGAAATAATTTGAGCTGACGCATTTGGATAGTCTTTCTATTCATAAGCGATTACCGACGATCATAATGATGATGGCAAATGGCGGCCAAATGGACAAAGTTTCCAACATTTCCCAGCGGAGTGGTGCAGAGCAGAGCGGTTGGACAGCGGGGAGGGACGGCGCTTAAGAAGCGTTAATTGCCGCTTAGCAGGCGGCGGCATTTTTAGAGCCAAGGCAACGGCAGTCCTCAGCCAGTCCTACCGGCTTATCAGCCATTTTGGGCCTATTCCAGATCGTAAAAATTAATGATGTAAAACGCAATTTTGTTAACGGCAACGGCTGCCTCTCGGCCACGGCTCGTTTGCGGTTAAGTGAAATGGCAATGGCACATTATGCCATGATTACGAGTCAGCATAACTCGTAAATATCCAGGGTATGTGTAATGTGCTCACATAATTGCCTTAATGCACACGGCGCTGCATTGGCCCGTAATTTGAATAATTAGCCCTGTCCAACATGGCGTATGTGCTATGCGCCCATTAGCCAACGAATAAAGATTGCATAAAAGTAGTTTCTTTGGCAATTCCCAATAAATAGTAACTCGTTTGTGACTAGGGAAATAATGTGTCACAAACTATGTATATAACTAGCTAGGGGAGTCTTAAGCAGTTATTTTCTTTATTTCTAAATGTTTTCCATTCATTTAATTTGGTTTTGATTCCCGTTCTTTGGGGTGGAAAGTTCTTACCCAATTTGTATCCACATTTAGGAGTTGTATACACAAAAAACTCGTCATCCATAATTAATAACGAATTGCGCGGCCAAATGAATGAACTCTTGTTCCCTGTCACTGTCTGACAATGTGTTTAGTAAAAAAAAAAGCAGTAAATAAAACAGAAGGAAAGGAAAAGAAGCAATCAACAAACGCAGATACAGAAAGCAAGAGATACAGATACAGAGGAGAGAAAAATCGCTGGCGATTTGCTGCATACTTCCGGGCGATGGGTCCCCAAGGCACCGCTTTTGGGTCCGGAAACAAATGGAGAAGTCTGACTTTTGTCTGGCTCTCTTTCCACCTCTCTCCTCCGGGCACATAATTCAATTAGTTACTCAGCCATAAATCAAGCTGCCGCTAAACCCTTTTTAATTACACGCCCATTCATCATCCCAGGACCCACATCTTTTCTTGGCCAATCTTCGCAGGACTTCTCCTCGCACTTCATATTAATTGCCTGGCATATGCAAAACTTTTCCGGCTGCCGAAAGCTGACTAATTAAAAATTCACACACACACACGTCAGGAGAAAAACTTGGACCGCAGAGCAAAAATCAATTTGACTGAAAGCAAAGTTTTTGCGGCGAGAGCCGAAAAATCAAATAAAATTAATTACAATGGCGAGGGCCATTTGTAAATTAACTTGTAAGCTTGCTGGGTCCGTCGGCACGTGTCCTTCCTGGGAAGTTCTTGGCCAGTCCCAATCCCTCGGGAACTTGGGCAAAAAGCTCCTTTCCTTGAGCACTCAATTAATGGCCTGGCTAAATTGTTATGTCTTGAAAGATAATTACCACAGGACCTTTTTTGGGGCTGGTAGCAGTTTGCGTGTAGTGTGTGAAATGATTTTAATTACGAGGACATGGCCGTAAAGGCCTTAAACAGCAGCTGCATCAGTTGGCGACAGTTCAAGCCTCGTCGGGGGTAGCTTGGGATATTTATGGGCCGAGCTTTAATAAGCGTTTTAGGCTAATGCCCGGCCATTACTTATCGCGGATGGCAACAAAAACTTTCCACATCAACGCGATGGCGCCAAGAGACCAACATTTAACATTTGTAAAGCGTTTGTTACATTTCCCAGCCAGCTCCGTGACTGAAGATAAATTACAATCGTGTCTCCCGGTCCCAAAGAGCGAATTAAGCCGGCACACACTTGGGCCCCACTCCGAGGCCACTTTCGTTTGCCGTTTGCCGTTTTGGAGTTTTTAATCAATTTTCGTTGAATTTTTCATGCGGTAGCTAGTAAAAATGTTTCCCGATAAAGCCGGCTTGATGGAGCAAAGGTGAAAAAGTAAAAGCAATGTGCTTGGCGTATAATAACTTACTTTCAGGCCAAAAACAGACAATTGAATTGTTAATCCTGGTGTTGGGAGTGGGAGTTGGGGAAACAAAACAATAAATTTGATATATACTTCACTACTAGACAAATAAAGAATTCTTTAAGACTTCAATTATGAGTTATAGGTATCTAAGAATTTATAGAATTTAGTTTTCTAAGTGAAAGACACAGTAGGTTTTAAAATTCTTTAAGTCCGTTTAAAGATTTAGAAATAATGTAACAATGTTTACGATGTTACGATGTTAAAAAGAGGTAACTCTTTGTTCTCCACTAAGTATCCACAATTCCTTAACTTATTTATATATAATTAAAGCGCATTTCCCTCCTGTATAAGGATACAAATCGTTTCTTATAACTCCATATATAGCATATCCTTTACCGGGACGGGCATAGAGACAAACACATTATTTATTCCAATTTGTGGGCCCAAAACTTTGAACTAAATACCCAGGCTAATGCATTTTTAATAGGCCCCTCCCCGGGTAGTTATGAAACTGTAGTTTGAACGATGACATTGCTGATGAAAACCGTAATGAAAGCATGTTAAACAATAATTATGATATATGTGCGTCTGCCATGAGGCAGCCTTGCCTAGTTGCGGCTATAATTCGAGCAACTCTTTAGCCGGCAACATAAGAACTTCATTAGCTCATGAAATATTCAAGATGGCGCACAAACCAACCCCTAGTGCTGCGGGGGTGGATGGAGCTGGAACTGGAACTGGAACTCATGGTGGTGGTGGCCATGCCGACTCCATGGCCACAATTAGAGCAAAATGCTGCGCAAACGCGGGGCAGGGATGACATGCAACTGCAGTGCGATTTGCGACTGAATAATTTATCAGATGGCAGGACCAGAGTCAGCCGAAAGATGGGGCGGGTTATGAGTGGGGGAAAACAAATCCCTTTTAAGCGCCAAACATTTAAAATGCAATTCCACGCAGCTCCAGCTCGGCACGAAATTAATTTTCCACAAAAACACACAATCGCACAATCGATCGGCGTGTGTGTGCAGTCAGCATATTTGATTTGATTAGTTTTAAATGGTCTTAATAGCCCGCCCACATAATGACTTGATGAGCTTCTGGTCTGCCCCGACCCTGCTCGAAATGACTTTCTGGCAAATTGGTTTTCCATAATGAATATGTACATTAAGCGATACTATTTGCCAGATAAGCTTAAATGTCATCATCCACATCGATTAGGTGTCATTATTCGAGCAGTTTATTAAAGAACTTGCCATTAGGTTTTTTGGGGGTTTAATGAATATCGTAGGCGAGAGGGTCCTTAAAACTTGATGTTTCTTTATTAGATATCACTGAAAATTCATAGTATGTATAGCTTTCTTTAAAGTGAAAATCATTTTCGTAAGAACAACGATGAAGGTTCAGAAAGATATTCTATGATTGGCTTAGCTCTTTGATAATTTGTTGTAATTGTTTATACCATAAATGTATATTTTACTACACCTAGAAATTTACTTATAAAATCTTTTTCTTAATTTATTTTCCAGACGCCAGACGGCCGAGGAGCGTGAGGCGGAGCGGCAGGCGGCCAACCGGCTGATGCTCTCCCTGCAGGCGGAGGCCATCAGCAAGGGCTTTGCCCCTCCAGCGCCACCCCTGAACTCCCAGGGGGGTGTGAATGGGGCGCCATTGGCGGCACTGCATGGCCTGCAGCCTTGGGCAGAGGCGTCGCATGCGGCGGGCTGCTAATCGAACCGCCAAGTGGAGCGAGAGCGAGCCATCGGCGGCTGTTGGTTTATTTGTGATACACTTCGCTTTGTACATAGTCCGAGGACACGGACAGTGGAGCCTCGGACAGAAGACTCTTCGCACTGTACATAGGAGGACGAAGGGGCCGGCAAAGGCAGACCCCACTGTAAATACCTAGCTTTACTCTGTAGAGACGCTTGCCCAACGGATGCCAGGATGCCAAGGTGGCGATGGACCTGGATCGGCGCTTTAAGTTCGTGTAGAATTCCGAATTTTCGTTTTGTGTTTCGTAGTGCTGCATTTAGAATATTAGTTATTGTTCGACAGTTGAACCGAAGGCAGAACGCATCTTAAAGTGTTGCGGTGAGCCTCGAAGCCGCGTGTAGTAATAACATATTTAATACGCAAAATTATATATGGATTGTAATGTATTGTAACTGTAATATGTATCTGTCTCTAGGCTTAAGTCAAATGGCATTACCTAGTATTATAAATTATAAACCCTAAATACATGTATGAACATTGGAAAGTAAACAAAGCAAAAGCAATGAAAATAAACAAATTACGAAATCAAAGAATATAAAAATAAAGTGTCTGTTTTATTATGAGAAATAATTATTTTTAAATAGTTGTCTGCGTATAAGTTTTTGTCATAAGTCATAGAATAATGGATAAAGGTCCCTTCTCTACAAGGTATTTTGTGTTTATTATCAGTTGCAGAAACATATTTTTGTGAGATTGATCTAACAATATTAAAGGAAAACAATTGTTTACTTGAGGTATCTCCAAGAAACTCGTTCTCATGATGGTATTATTTCTCTGCATTAATTGATATCTTGAAATAAGGTGACAGTTTAAAATGTATTAATTGAAATACACCCCTTTGTATATTTAATAATATTTTTTTAGGATTTTTGACTAACTAATTGACTATGTTTCAAGGTTCCTTCTAACGGTTTCCCTTACTCATAGTAAGCCCGTTAGGACACGTAAACTCCCCCAAAACAAAGGAAATCTGACGTGGGGGGAGTTTCCTTTGTCTTTTCGGTTAAATGGACATGTTGCAACCCTTAAACAGTAGAAACCATCCATTGAAGATGATTTATAGACGGTTATTGACAGGCGCAGGGTGGTTGGATCGCGTAGACCATTTCTAATAGAAACCTGCAGCCTGGGCCGGATACCCTTTGACGTGCTAATTATGGGGCTAGCCAAAAAACAATAATAAAAAAATAAGAACAAAACTCAGCCATATGCTCGGACCCATGAAAAACTAACAACAATTAGCGAGCGAATATCCCAGGGCCGTTCATTATAAATATATTACGTGTTTTTTTGCTGAAGGAAAAACAAACAGGCGCCGCCGAACAGGTAGCCCAATACTAAGGACCATCTTCGGCCGGGCCGCCTCCAAAGTGTTGCCGCTGTCACATTAGCACTGCGCTGAGGTCGGTCCCGGCCTGGCTCGGACCTTCCTTTGACTCCTACAAGTTGGCCGGTGGTCGCTCTGGACTCTGTGCGCGGAAGTAAACGATTTTCGGGCAAAGGAGTTGAAAGACGGCGCCCCAACAAAGTTGCAGACGCCGGCGATCAAAGGCTGTTTATTTGAACTTCAGCAGAGACACCTTTTTAATTTGCAGTTTTGCCGCTGCCGGGCTTGCGGATGTGGATGCACTTGAAGAAAAGGGAGCTAATCTCTTAGTTCGAAAAATGTAACTAATTAGTTAAGTTTAATTAAATAAAATCTGGCGGATTCTTTCTTTCAGATTAAACTGAGTTTAAAACATGAAATAGACTGGCAGCCCAAGGAATAAAACACATAATTTCATTTTCTTTGAGTGTCTGCTCTCAATCTAAACCCGAATCTGGGCTCCTTGGAAATCCGTATAAATTGCGTTTAATTGGACAATCTGGGCTTTATTCCTTTGTGGCCAGCGGCCAACGAACGAATCAAAATCTGTATGTAATAAGGATGATTGTCCCATCCCCAACCCCAGCCCCAACCCCAGCCTCCATTTGAATCCTTGGCCCCATCGATTGTGCGGCATTGCATGTGGGCTAGCCTCTAATTGGGTGCTGGCCGGGGGCTCCAGGTTGCGAGTTCCAGTTTCCAAGCTGCAGGTTTGATTGATTATTGAGCAAACTTGCGGACAGATATCGGACGGAGGCCGAACAACAATCTATTTGTGTCCACTTAGTGTAATACAACATGAAACGACTTCGGGCCTCCGGCCGGAAATGGGGTCGAGTCCTGGATTCCCGGATAGCTGGGCGACAATGGCCGGCCGAAGTGCAGTCAAAGTTTTCGGCCGAAAATCTCCCGAAAAAGAAAAACCAAATTGGAAGTGACCGGGGGCCGGGCGGGCGTGTGTCAGTCAAAAAGTAGATGCGAGTATGAAAAATACAAACGAACAGTCCGAACAGAATGCGGTTGGTCAACAAGACAGGCGCCAGCTACAGATACAGATACAGATACTATGGATGCCAGGGCCAGGACTCCGGGTGAAGGCCTTATGCTACGGCTGCACATGTACGTGTCAATTTGGATTATGGCAAGATTGAAAAGGATTTAAACCCGCCGACGGAAGGACAGAGGCGACCATTACGGATCTGAGCCAGAACCACAGAGCTAAGCACATTTTTCAAATTAGTTTTTCATCATTTCCGCAATGGCTCTGGCAGCAATTTTCGAGTTAAGACCACAAAAGAGTTGACAACAAGTTGGACAGTTCGCTGTCTGCCAGTCACTCAGTCAGTCAGGCATTCAGTCAGCTATTCAGCTAGTTTTCGGATGCACTGTGCGCACAGTGACAGCGAATAATTAGCGGCCACCGTGGGGACATTTAAATTAAATATGAGTCGCTATCGCCAACTACACAGGTACACACACTCGCGAGTGTGTGTGCCGTGGGGGTTCTCTAATTATGGCCATTCCCTGACAAAACTGTCGGCCTGCACACGGCAATCGTAAAAACGTCATAAAGAAAGCAATTTCAACTAACGTACGAGCTTGTTTGCCGCAATATGAGAGCGGTTATAAAAACAAAAAAAAGAAACAAACTGGGCGGCCATTGTTCTGCTGTTGGCCAACAAAGGCAGCCAACTGTCATTAGCCCTCTCCCGTTCGCTCCCTGTCCATAGGGCCGGCTATTAAAAACGCTGCACTAAATGAGTTTAAAAATGGAGTAAATGGAGTGCGCTAATCACTTGGCCCTGGCACTGAACCCCCGTTTCCAGAACATGGAACAACTGCGGCCACAGCAATGGCACTGACGTGCCAACAGATATATCGAACATTTCATAAATTAAGAAAGAGAGTATAAATTCTTACCAGGAAGGTGCAGGAGTAAAGCTGAATATTAGCACATTTCTTGTGAAATTAAATATTTTAATAACTGGAAATTTGGTAATCTTTACTAATTGTGTTATTTGTTGTTATTCATATCACTTTTACTTACAAAACACTTTTAATTTGCGAGTAAAATGTTGAAATTTTAGCTCCGCGGCGGCATTGAAATAGCTGATTTTGAGTTACCTGCGAATAATCTTTTTGCGATCCAGCATAAAATTTAATCTCGATTCAAGTGGATAAAATCAAGCTGATCAAACCTAAAGTTAGTTAACCTTATGTCGCTTATATATGTGAGTTCTTATGTTTTATATTATATTTTTAAATAGATAATTTCCTTGGGAAAATTGTGGCTAATCATATTATATTTTTTTCTTTTATTACATTTCATTTATGATTGTGATATATGAAACTGAAAAACTTGAAAATGCAAATGACTGAGCATTTTAATTCTTCTTAAATAATTCTGATATTTTTAAAAAAAATTCTTATTAAGTTTGAATAATAACCGGGCTATCTTTCGACATATTTATTATTATACAGGCTTTCTTAAAATTTAGATACTTTTGTTACTAATTATCCTACCGAAGTTGTGTAAAGCCCAATAATAGGTGACAGGGAAGGTAGGGACAACTAGCAGCACTCTAATGGCTGCCTCCCTTTCATTTGCTGCTGACAACGAATGATTAAACTTGTCATTAGCTTGTCCAGTTCAAAGGTCGTTCTCTGCATTATCTTTTTTTTATGGTGGGGGGCACATATCGAATTAGATGGTATAATATCTGATTGGAATACTTTAAATTAAAGCTGGACTTCTGCTCGAAAGACAAGTGACCTCGTAATCAGAAATATCCCTCTGGTGTAAATCTTACAAACAATATGCTAAAGCCATGTTCTGTTAGCTGTCACTTCAGATTGTATCCCAACCCTTATCAACCACCGAATTAGCGGGTTGTGACATTGGCAAAAGGGGAAAAAAGTTAAAAAGAACTTACAAAGTGTATAGATCAAGTAATTTGTATAACATAAGCGTACTTTTCCGGGGATGAGGGAAATATTTTCATACTGTAAATTGCGCAAAGATTTCAAATTATATTAGGTAAGAAAAGGATATATTTCAATGTTATTTTTCCCAAACCCTCCAGTACCCGAACTGTAACGAAGGTGTACATTATTTTCAACCCATCAGACAGACAAGTCCATGGCATTGACAATAACAGATCATCCGAACTGCGAGCCACTGATGACTTTTCAATAAATAGTCAGCGTTCGAGGAGTGGTAAGTCATGTTACCGTTTTTCCCATGCAATTTTACATGAAAGTTTAATCGAGTTTCTTTTCAATTGAGTGCAAAATCACATCAACAGCAAATAAAAATTGTGTAAAGTACCAGGACCGAGCTCTCAACTCGATGGTCAGCATTGAGCCCGATTCGGGGTGGTTCTGATCCTTTTTTTATTACAACACTCCTGCCCAACCCACAAGTGTCAACAGGATGGTTGGACCCTGCTACCTTGCCACGTACGGCTCTGGTAAAATTATTTTGGTATTTATTGGCGAACACACAAATTTATAACCGACCAATGAAGCGCCATAAAAAAGAGAAACCCCTCTGACTTTGACGTGCTGCCAGGTTTCGACTCTGGTCGAAAACATTTCAATTTTATGGCCACGCTCCGTCCGAAAAAGGCTAATAAAATATTGAAAAGTCTGGAAAATTTATGTTGAATTCCATTAGAGTTATGGCGTGAAAATTGCCCGCTTGTCGTTTATTCTGCGCCGGAAATCAATGGCGTACATTAATTACTTGCTCGCGGGAAGTGCTCTTGGTCGAGCAAAGTCACCAATTAAGCTAGGTCAAAAATATACAAATGCCAGGTCTCCAGCGTCCTTTTAAGGCGGCCCCTCCTCCTCCTTTCAGGTATTCAAATTGCTTAAGCTCGGCACTTACATAACTCGGCTCTCATTTCATTTGCTGACCAACTTAGAAACAGGCTTCGTTTCGAGCCCAGTTCCCAGTTGTCCATTTCACGGGCATAGCATTTGCATTTTATATTGGCCGAAGGATGCACTGGCATCAAAAGGGAAGCTGTTTCAAGGAAATATATTGCTAGAAAGAACTGCTATAGATTTTTTTCTCATTATAATTTGTATAATAATTGTAAAGCCATTTTCCTTTGATAAACCTTTGTTTCAAATATTTTTCCTAACACATTCGGACACATTTATTTATTTCTCTGTGCAGAAAGTTTTCTGTTTTTTTATCATTTTGGGCTTCAGGACTCTTGGCAATTGAACCATTCTATTCGGACTCAGACTCGGGCCTTCTGTAAGTGGTCTTCGGGGTAAGTTTTAATTTCTGCGTAATTTTTCTTCCGCCTGTCCGACGCCAGTCAAAACTCGGAGCTACCGCATTAATAATGCAACGAAAACTGGACGGCATTGTAGCAATCACCTCAACAGGCTGGCTGTTCAAATGTTCACGCATTTTTGAGGGAAATCCGCTGCTTGCAAATTGAAATAAAAAGAACCTCATTTGGATGCGCCTGTGCCGGGCAAATTTCCCCCAAATGCATATTAAAATATCTAAACCTCAGGCCCGGGTGCCCTGAATATCCACTGATTTCTCTGGCCAAACAAATGTCTGGCCGTAAAAGTAAACGACAAACGAATGGGGCGGCAATAAAAAGAGCTGAACCGACCGACAAATATATAAAAGGGCATCGTACGACATTTCGCAGGGCGGACGTGAAAATGGGCGTTGTGCGGCGGCTGGGCGGGGATGTCAGGCAGGTTCACGGCGTTGACTAATGCTGAACGCGCACAACTTGTCCTTGTTGTTGATGTTGTTTATGAGCCTGCCTCCTCCGCCTATTCAAATCCCTGCGGCCCCGAGAGATCCCTCCCCCCGATCCCCGGAAAATGACGCGCGTGCCTTCGAGTCACGCGTTTGGCAACATTTCAAATTGATGAAGTCGTGTTCTGAAGGACTCCCGGGGAGGGGCACTCAACCACCAGCAGCACCACCCCACTGGCTGGTGTCAATTGTATAATTGCCGAATGTTGTTTTCAAATATTTAATTGAAAGGGTGTTTTGTCGCTGTTGTTGCGATTGCTGCTGCTGGCGACTCTCGGCCTCGTGGTTACACGCGTATCCTGTTACAAATCCTGAGTCGAATGTTGTTTTGCCTGCTGTTTAATATAATTGTTATCCGCTTGTATCGGCGTTGAGTGTTTGGGGATTGGGGGTTGGTAAGCTCGCTCCTGTTCCCTTACAGCTGGTGGCAAGTGCCGATACTTTCTCAGGAGATAACACTTGATCCCAGGAGTGATACGAATCAGCAGATGCTAGTCACATAAAACTGATGTGAATGCAGTGGGAAAGTCCTGGGCAAGGACTTACCACGAATTGCTGACCATGACCATTTGTTAATGAAAGATTGAGAACTAACTGCAATTTGTACTATAAAGGGGAGTTGTATTTTGTGTATCTTTAGCAGTCTTACTTTATGAAGATATAATTTATCTAACATATGAATCAAGACCTATAAAGCATAGAAAATCAAAATATTACTTTATTTTTCTACTATTACTCTTGTTCTACAAAACCGTCTCTCAATTTGTCCTCAGTCTCTTTCTCTTAATCGCATAGCAGCCACAAGGAATTGGGAAATGCGTTGAAGGCAGCTTTCAATACAGTTTACGCAGCTCCTGAGAGGTAGGGACAGGCAGGATGCCGATGACACCTACACTCGATGGCACTCATCGAGCTGGAAGACAGGCAAGAAGTGCAAACTGGCAACTGGCAGGCAAGAGTGGCCTGGGAAAAGTCGGAATCGGCGGTCGACCGGCAATTCGAATTGCATTTTAATGCAATTACAAGGACGTCAGTCAGAGAGCATCCACCCCATTCGGTAGCACTGAGTTCACCGCCACCCCCGAAGGCCCACTTGACATTGACAATAAACAGTGCCTGCCTGCAGGATCTGACTGCCGCTTTGTTGAAATATGTCCTGCGTCCTTAATTTCACTTTTATTTTTGCCTGGGACCAGGAACCATAGAGCAGGGAGCCGGATGCAGGGCGTAGCAGTTTTTGCCGCTGTCGCAGATTAAAAGATATAAATTCATATTCCCCAAGCACCCGGCAGCAGGACCTCCGGACGTGTGTGCTGGTCCTGGCGCGGTTCCACGCCCCTGCCTCTCCATCCCCGAGGATCGATTAGCTTGTTTGCAATTCAATTTGAAGCACAGCACTTGCCGTACTTCCTGCGTGACTGTGTCATATATCTTTTTTATGAATGGATTGCGTGAATGATGAGCTGGCTTAGCTTTATGGCAGGACGTTTGATTTGCCTGCTTTTTGACGTTACGGCCACTGCGACTGACTGCCCGTGCGATTCCGTGCCAGACAGCCGTGCTCCGGAGTCTCGTCGACCCGGGCGGCAGGTGCAGGCCATCAGCCAACTAACAACTATCGGCAGGGCCACTTACAGTAATTAACTGCGAGATGCTGAGCGCCGTTCGTCAGCATCTCTGCCGTGGTTGCGTCCGCGTGTCGGTCCTTCATCCCCGTCGGAATAAGTGGAGTTCAAAAGGAGCGAGAGGCCGCATAAGAACGTGTCTACATCGTTTTTACATCAAGCCGCACAACATTTGTCATAAATGCGCAACGCACTTCACCCCCTCCCTCCATCTAATTTATTAGTTCCGGATCTGCATATCTCTCAAATTGATTTGTATGTCTTTAACGCTCTTAACTTTATTAAAAGACGCCGAGTCTTTTTCCCAAACTTCCAGGGAATGCGATGCCCATGAAATATGATTTTTACAGCACATCTTGTAATGGTCTCAAGGACCTGCCATCGATTTTTCATACTCACCAAAATGGTGGCTTCAACCCGTTTAACGAGTTCTCTTATCGCCTCCAACCACCCACAGGCTATGCTGGGAAAACATTGATTGATGATAATGATTCAAATTCATAAATAAATGATAACGTCGTTATTATCATAGGCGCTTGATTTCCCATCTCTGAAGGTAATGTATTGGGATGTTATGTTCAAGTATCAGCGAACCAAGCTTTTATAAAATTTTAATAAGGATGACTCCTACGAAAGATTAAAATTTATTTTGTATCTTTACTTTATAATTTAGTTTGTATTTTAATTGGCTTGTTAAAACTGTTTTTATAAATTTTGATTGTCAAATACCAGCGGAAGCTGTTATTGCAACGATGCATAAATAAATGTTTTTAAGGAAAGTTAATTGTGACTAACTTGGTTATAACTATTTAATCCGTGAATAAGTCATTGACATAAAAGATTTATCATTACGTTTTGCAAATATAAAGGTGTTATGACTTAAAGGTCCTTTGGTCCTTTGCGAGCCGTTTGAACAAAACAAATTTAGTTTTAAATTTGTAATGCTAGCTTATACTATTATAATTACTGACAACTTTTTTATAAAAAAAAAAACTTCAATTCAGTGCATAAAAAACTAAAAATGTGCATTCCAAAAATGTATATTGATCTTCAGGAAAATATTTTATCGTTAATATAGAACATGAAGGGAAATGACAAGAAATAAAGCTAACATGAGCAGTGGACGATTGCATTCCCTTGCATTTTGAAATTGGATGAGGAGGCCAAATGGTGTTTTCACTTTTCAATTCACAATTAAATTTTCTTAGAATAATAATGTATTGATTAGAGACAAATTTGTATACCCTTGCAGGAAATTATAATTTTAGTCAGAAATTAACTCATATATAACTCAACAACTTTTTATTAACATAAATAAGTCAAAAAGTTTTAGTTGGGCACATATCACTTTAAAAAAGAAAAGATATATTATTATAAAATGTCTTTTAAATTTTAATTACAATTATACACAATTTTACGTTTTCTTACATAGGGGAGTAAAATTGTTGTACATTTACATGAGCACTTACATTTATTTTACATTTCGGATTTTACGCTATTTTACTTCAACAGCGACCAGTGCTGCCGGACTGTGACTTCATAAAGGCTTTAAATTAAATAAATTACATTAAAAAAATTTGTTACCGGATCTATGGATGATCTATGCAAATATGGAAAATTGATTATATACATAAAATTTATAAGACTTTCTTCTTAAATTCGCAGAATGAAAAAACATCGATTATTCCCCGCCATGCATCGATATTAGCGTTAGCGATGTTTTCAAGACATCTATGACATCAATGATAGAAAATAAATATCGATATATTGATATTTTGATAAAGTAAACAGCCCTACCTACAATCAGCTAGAGCTGCTTTTGAATAATATCGTATCAATAATATTTCTGTTATAAAAAAAAAAATAAAAAATGATTATAAATAAAACATCATTTCAAAATATCAACATATTTGATATTTAAAAATTTTTATTTTGTATCGATTTTAGCCAGGAAAACTAGCTAAATTAAAGCCGTTTGTGGACGTGGCATCATTACCAAGGTCACAAAAACCGATCCAGTTTTTCTTAAAATCAAGATTTATACAACGATTAATACTTTTCATACACATATCTTGTGGTCTTTTGCATATACTGGTATTGGGCGCTCTTCGTCTGGCGAATAATATCAAATAAAAATATCGCAATATCGATATTAGTTCAAAAAAATTTCTCGATGAAATATATCATTTTCAGAAAAAATATCGATATATTGATATCAGCTGTTTACTTCTGTTCGGACTAAAAAATTTTGGCTCTACAAGATACTCAAATGTTTGTTTGTAAACTAGCAACGCAAGTGTAATGTCGCAAAGAAAATAAAGCGAAAATTGGGGCAAGCATGGAGGTGTTTCAGACAGATTCACATTACATCTTCGTGAAGCGGGACAAGAGTTTGTGGTGGCATCGCAAGACGTCAGAGTTCACAATAAAAGCAGGTAAGAAATGTCAATTGCAAAACAATGTAATTAAGTGAATCATTTTGAGTGAGTGCCTTTGTTCAATTAATATCTAGTCTCAAAAATGTCTATGCTTTATTTTTTGGAATGATTCATCTGTGAAATCTCGATCAAAATGAAACATTTTGGGCGGTTTTTGTGGGTGCATTATGTGGTTCTTTGGTGTGTATTTCAAGGATTGAATATTGAACGAATGAATAATGCATGATGATTAATCCCGCAAACAAGTTTCCTGTAAGCTCAGCGTTTCATCATTTATTCAGTTCCTCATGAGCAAGGTCACAAGTTTCTAACGACTTATCTTGCCACAATTACGCATTAGGTTCATATTTATATCTGCAGCAGCCTCTGACTTTATTTAAAATTATATGAATACTCTCTTAAATATATTTAAATGGCTGTTAGATATATATTTTATTTATACCATCTATTAATGATGAACTTTCTTCGGGGCACAGCAATCTTGCCCTAAAGTTTAAGTTTGTTCAAGTACGAAATGGGGTCTTTCCCCTCCTTCAAGTGGTTAAAAACGAGGTGTTAGTGCTTGGAATGAAATTGTCCTGAGTTAATACTATTTCCCTATTGGGCCTATAAATACTGTCAGTAAAGTAAACTACAACCAATCAACGAGGACTCCCAACCGCTAATTGCTTGTTTACTGGGGGAGCAATTAAATTATGATCAATTTCCCAGACACGCAACGTGTCGCATTTAAATGGAATCGGACATTTACACTACCTGCATGGGCACAGAGGCGGTTTCTCTGTCTCTATCTTTAATTTCGTGACTCATCCGCCGTGTGACCCCTGACCCTTGTGCGCAGACCATAAATCTTTGTCCAAGGTCATTGCAGCTGCTCCCGCCCATCAATTGTTGTATTTTGTCCGCTTTTGTCCCAAGTTGACTTAATTTTAAGGGACTAGCACATTATTATCGATTTACAGCCAAAGGAAGCTAGTTATATATTCTCCAGTCTGGCTGAGGTGTTATCTTGCAAGATATACCTAGCAGTTTCATAAGATAAGGGCAAAAGTCTCTCAGCTGCACAGTTTAAAGTGTTGAAATCGTGCCGTCGCTGAGCTCTCGTGTACCTCTAAAAGGATTCCCAAGGATGCACGTACAGTAGGTGGCACGTAAAGTGCCATTTCACATTTCTGGCTTTAGCTGGCAGTGCAGACGGGTGGCGTTGGGAGGGTGGTTGGTAATGAGCACACGCAACGCTCTCCAGCTGAAAACATGTAACCTGTAATTACAGACTTGGGCACTAAAAGGCAACCATAGTTGGTCAACGGTCAATATTAATAGTAACTTGCGCCACTTATTTGCCTGCCAGAGATAGTGTAATACAGGGGGCGTAATGCTAATCAAATACGAATAAAGCTCAGCAATGACAAAAAAAAATATCCTATAAAAAACCATTGAATTTTATAACTGAATAAATAATACGTATCTCTCCTATTTTCCAGGATGGGACCTCAGCTCCGTGGACGACATCGAATGTATTGGGGTTACGCATGGAATTGTGGGCGTAATCTCGCTACCCAACGTCTATGAGCCCCATTTGGTGGTGGTGAAGGAAGCCACGGCAGTAGGTGTCCTTTATCCACCCCACTTGGTGTACAAGATCAAGTCCATATGCATACTCAGTGCCGAAGACCCAGACACCGAGCTGTCAAACTGCACAAAGCATACCAAGTAAGCCTAATCGATAACCAAATTGTAGCCACTAATAATTAATGAACCACTTCCAAACCAGGAGCAACCAGTCTACGCCCACTCATAACGCATCAATCGCGAACAACAACAATGCAAACGCTTCATCAGGCGGCGGTGGTGGATCGTCAAAAAGCACAAAACTGTTCGAGGGGATGAACAAGACATGGGGCGCCGTAAAGAGTGCCGGGAACACCATTAAGAACACCACCCAGCAGGCGGCAAATTTGGCCACCAAGCAGGTCAAGTCCTCGGTGGGTATTCGAGAGCCCAAGCACATCGAACGTCGCATCACGGAGGAGCTCCACAAGATATTCGACGATACGGACAGCTTCTACTTCAGCTTTGACTGCGATATCACCAACAATCTGCAGCGCCATGTGGCCAAGTTGGAGGAGAATCAGCAACAGGAGCCGGATGAGAGATTTTTCTGGAACAAGCACATGATACGGGACATTCTCCAAATGAATGTAAGTATCCCCTTTAAAAAGATATTGAATAAGATATTTAAACAGCTATTTTACAGGACAAGACATGGATACTGCCCATCATTCAGGGATTTGTGCAAGTTGAGCCCTGTGTTATTGGCAATGAGTGCTTTACCTTGGCCTTGGTCTCGCGAAGATCGCGACATCGAGCGGGAACTCGGTATAAATACTTACTTTACTTGGTTTCACGGATAACAAGAGTTTTCTTTGATCTGTTTCCTTAGTTATAAGCGACGTGGCGTCGACGAGAAAGGTAACTGCGCCAACTATGTGGAGACGGAACAAATACTCTCCTTCCGCCATCACCAATTATCCTTCACCCAGGTGCGTGGCTCTGTTCCGATATATTGGAGCCAACCGGGCTACAAGTATCGCCCGCCACCGCGTCTCGATCGCGGAGTGGCCGAAACGCAGCAGGCCTTTGAGCTGCATTTTACCAAGGAACTTGAGATCTACGGGCGTGTCTGCATCGTCAACCTGGTGGAGCAGAGCGGAAAGGAGAAGTTAATTGGCGACACCTATGCTGAGCATATTATAAAGTACAACAACGAGCTGATTATATACGTAACTTTTGATTTTCACGATTACTGGTAAGGAGTTAGAAGGACAAGTCCTATTCCCCTACCTAACACACTTTGTTCTCATTATAGTCGTGGCATGCGCTTCGAGAACGTCTCCGCCCTGATAGATGCCGTAGGTCCTGAAGCTGGCGCCATGGGTTTCCACTGGCGGGATCAACGTGGAATGATCTGCAATCAGAAGTCGGTATTTCGGGTGAACTGCATGGACTGCTTGGATCGCACCAATGTAGTTCAAACGGCCATTGGCAAAGCGGTGCTGGAGTCTCAGCTCGTTAAGTTGGGTCTCTCGCCGCCCTACACTCCCATTCCGGAGCAGCTAAAGTCTCCGTTTATGGTTCTGTGGGCTAACAATGGTGACATAATCAGCAGACAGTATGCGGGCACCAATGCTTTGAAGGTAATAAGCGAAAGAACCTATTTATAAATCAATGTTATAATAATATTTCTTATAATTTACAGGGGGACTATACCAGAACTGGCGAACGAAAAATCAGCGGCATGATGAAGGACGGCATGAACTCGGCAAATCGGTTCGTCTATTTATTTATCATTTTTTGTTTTATGTCATTACCATTATCTTGATTGACCTAATTATCCAATTTCTATGTAATCCCTCTTAAATCCCATTTTTTATGTCCCTTAAATTGTAATAGCGACTTCTTGGCCATCATATCTCCTGCTCATTTGGCCCACCAGCCAGTTTGTTCACTCAATCAACTCCAAAACAATCAAAAGACCTCAGATATCTAATCGTTTTTGGCTCACTTTTTTTCGTCTATTTTTCTACTAATAATGCATGGCTTCCTCCCATATCTAAATCCTCTTATCAAAACTGATCTAACAATAAATCAGTACCATTTTTAAAATACTCTTTATTCCGGATGCACATGATCGTTGCCTAATTCCCTGCCGAACTTCTTCGTAGCTTTTTCATTCAAAACTTTGCCGACTCGTTTCGCCAGTGCATCATCGATTTGATGCAGGGCCACTTGCTGACGGCAGATGAACTGCAGGAGGACGAGGTCCTGAACACCATTCTGCAGATCCTAACACCCGAGACACGGCCACCGATGCGTGGCTACTATAATCCCGGTGTGTTCGGGCCAGAGCTGCAGCTGCTCGAGTCCTTCGTCACGACCAGGTGCGCAGTGCAAGGGCCGAGACGATCCGCAGATGATGAAGTCGATCGAAACAAAGTCAGACCGTTACTGTTTTTAGTTGCTCCGATTGTTGCATACCCTTTGATTCTTAATTTGCCAAAGGTACCCTCTTTTCATCCTTAAGTCTTATTTCCGTCATTCGCACATCTGCTTATTTGAAACGCGAATTTCTCGCTCGCCAATAACAATTTCTTGCCACTTTCAGTTATTATTTGGCGCGCTTTAAGGACTCTTATCGGCAAGCCACCATTGATCTTATGCTGGGCAACCAGGTCTCCTCCGAGTCCCTCAGTGCTCTGGGCGGTCAGTCGGGAACTGATGAGAGTGATGCCACGGAGAATGCTGAACATGCCAAGTTGCTAGTGGAGGACTGCCGTCGTCTGCTGCTGGGATCCGCTCAGTATCCGGTCGGAGCTTGGGGACTTATAGATGCTGACCCAAGGTTATTAGCCAAAGTTCTAATATATTCTGGTTTTAAGTAATAAAATTGTATTCCCTAGTTCCGGGGACGCCAACGAAACCGAGGTTGACTCCATACTTTTGCTAACCGACGACTGTTACATTGTGGCCGAGTACGACTCGCATCTGGATAAGATTGTGCGCTTCGAGAAGGTGCAACTGCCGCAGGTGCGAGTCATCGAGCTCGGCATGTACCAGCAGACGAAGATATTCCAGGGTCCAGCCACGGCGCATCTCTGTCTGCGCCTCAACTACAGTGTCGAGGATCAGGAGGGCTACTTCCACATGTTCCGATCGGCCAACTTGCGCTTCTTCAACAACATGGCCTATGTGATCAAGACGCAGGAGGAGCTGGCCGAGTCCCTGACATCCATTGTTGAGATGTTCCGCATTGCCTTGGATAATGCCGGAAATACTGACGTTCGATACGTAACGGGCGGGGTGCTGCAGCGCAGGAAGAGCAAGGTACCCATGCTGGATGTGCCCAGAGGCATGCCGCGCAACCTCTCTGAATCTCAGCTGGTGCAGTTCAGCTCCAAGGCCCTGTCGAATGTGGCGGGTCAGTTCTCGAAGCTGGGTCAGACCTTCAAAAAGCCAAGCTCGAGTTCCACACAGCAGCAGCAGGCACATCCCAGTAACCTGACGGCCACCATTAATCCCCAAGTTATGCGTCAGACGGGTGGCAACGATATCGGGATTGATGCTGGCCAGGAGGCGGAGAAGGCCATCTTTACGCTGGGCCACAAGCAACGCAACTCAAATAGCGCAAGCAGTTCTGATACCGACGAGCATGACAACAGCTTGTACGAGCCCGAGGTAGATTCCGATGTGGAAATAGCGCTGGACAACAAGGCCAACTACAACGAGAACGCCTTCCTGCCATCGGTGGGCATTGTCATGGGCAGCCAGAAGGAGGAGCATTCGCCCAGTTCCTCGGACGAAATACGACAGTTAGAGCAAAAGGACAGCATGTGCAAGACCGCCGAGGATGTGCTAACCATTTCCATTACCTCAGTAACAGATCACGTTGGTCTGCCGACGGGTCTGTTGGAAAATGCACCGACTCTGCGGCCGATCACACCCAATCCTCAGATTTGCGTGCAGGCGCAGGAGGTCTATGAGGCTGGAGCAGAGGAGGGAGTAATGTCCCTGTCCAGGTCGGTATTCTACAAGTGATCTTCGGTTGTAGATATATACATACATGTATTATACGATTTAAGCTTTGTTTTTCAGTCTTATACGTTCTTAATTAGCCGATCTGTTTGTTTGTAGAATTTGTAAATGTGTTTTAACCCATTCGAGGTGAAAGAAAGTATTATTATTAGCTTCAGTTATCCTTTTGTGTGTTCTCAACTTTACATAATACCTAAGATTAGCATGTATTATTGTACAAAAAACAAGAAATACCTGTGCCTGCTAGACATACCACACATACACTCGGGCTGTTTCTGGCCAAATAATCAAAACGCTCAAAATAAATCCATTAAGTATAAATCTCTGGCCGTGTTTTTGAATTGTAATGCGTTTTCAGTGGCTTGGGCACAGATCTCAGCCTGCCTTTGGGTCTGCCCACTCACCCAGAGGCCAATAAGCTCAAGCAGCTCACCAGTCCGCTCTCCAAGCTGGCGAAGAACATTGGCCTGAACCTGGATCCGCGCAAGATAGCTACCAAGGTAAGTTTTATCACTTGATAAATTATATTTCTCTATGCTAATATATTCTAATACTTTTTTCAGACCGGAGTTCTCTCTCCCACCAGTCTCTCCGGCGAGAATACCCCGCCCGAGCGCGGTCCCAGTTCCCGGGATCACTTGCTAGAATTGTGGGAGGCCGAGAAGTGCAAAACCAAGTTAATAGCCCTATAAGCAATACTCGGAACCCCTCTACACTTATTTAAATTTTAGTACAAGTGATATATTTATTTATTACCAAAAAGGGATCGAAGCTGAACAAACACTTCCATTAATGTCACATTAGGAAATATAAAACCAAAAATATATACAACATCGCAACGTTTTAGTGGTTCTAATAATGTAGATGATATATATGCCGTATTTTGTGATTGTTATAGCACCGAGTTTTAGGGAGTTTGACACATTATTGTGTAACTAGAAAGTAGTTGTATATTTATTGCAATTTTACATTATTCCAGTGGACCAAAACGATGTATCACTAAACGTTTTATTTAAAATAACTCGAAAACAGCTTGCATCAAAGGTACTAATATATAGTAATTAGAGAAATACTATTCCGACGCGGTATGAAGTGAATGAAAACTAGTCGCCTTTTGTTTATAAACGCTCATTTCGAAGCTTGTTTGCGAAAATGTAGCAAATTTTAGTCAACTTATCGCTTATTTATATTGTTTCTAAGTTCGTTGCCGAACGTGTTGCGGTATTTTTCATCTCTTGGTCCACTGGTAAAATGCAGCTTCAAAAAGTATTGATATTCAGAGTTAAATCCGGCACTTTGCTTATGAAAGAAACTAATTATACGTACATCGGATTGGTGAACACAAGACTTGAACACACGCCACATTCTAACAATACTAAACGAAACCAATTTACTAGAAGGTAAAGCCAATATAGTAACCAGCCATATTTGATTTACGAAAAATGCATTGGGATCTAAGAGGATTTCGGAAATGTCAACGAATATTAGGTGGAAGCATATTAGAATGGGGATGCACTGTATGCCCTTCGTAGTGTGTTTGTAAATAGCGGAATATTCAATGAGTAAACAATACAATTAACTAGAACTATGTATGCGCCACCGATTATATGAAATATAAATATATAAATATGTGTTTAAATGCTTAAAATGTAATTTGTCTCTGATGTAACTACGAAGGACTGCATCCAATTATTTGTGAAGCATATCCCATCAAAACTCAACATGTCAGTGTCAAGTGGTGTCCCGTTGCTAGATGAGGCCTGTTTACATAAGCGATAAACGAGGAAGCAGAAAATGGCAGACCAACCACCACCAACCCTGTGCCAAGTGGAAATCAAAAATCCATTAAAACACCACGGAAACGGACCCCGGCCCTGTAATGCTGTCAATCAGCTTACACATACACAAGTGTCTCTATATTGATATTGGACTTTATTTATGCGAACTTTGGACCAACCAACAGGGAACTCCTGAACTTTCGGCCAGCCAGCTGATAAGGACCACACGACGATGGCCTGCTCCTGCTCCTGCTCCTCGTCCAGGCGTCCAATATCATGCTAATGTGTACGCACAGTTGCATCAATTGTTTTTCAATCAAAGTGCCATCAATCTTATTGGCTGTTTGTTTAATTAACGTACGCATTGTCTACCTACCTATGGGAACGGAGAGAGGTCGAGGCGGGGCAGGACCTAGTGTGGGAGTGGGAAGCGGAGGGTGGGTGGGATACGTAAGGATATTTCATGCCAATCCATTTGACCCCCAGTCACGCCTGATTGCCACGCACCAAGGATGCACTGCCTCCCTCTCGATATCCCTGGCATTTTTCTTTCGCATTTCACTTCTTAACTTTGTCCGTGTCTTTTGCGTCCATTAAGTGTGTCTGTGCTAAGACTTGGAAATTGTCTTTTGAATGTTTCAATTACACGCCTTCTTAAGCACAGCTTCCCTTTCGAATTGAACCAACGCCACCAGACTTCCTTCGTCCTGTGTCCTTTGCCCTTCGTTCCCTCGTCCGGCTTCCATGGTCGGATGGGCGGACTTCAGACGGACGGAGACTGATCTGGGTTGGCTTTCCCTTTGCCATCCTCCGGTATTCGTTTCGGTTTGCTTCGGTTTTTATGCGCCAATAAAGTGAAATGCAGAGATAGTCGGAGGATTTACTGCCTTTGGAGTAGCCTACATGGTATATGTGTGAATATGGTGTGCAAGTGTGGTCCCTGGTAGCCTTCATCCCCCGGCCAATTTCGTTAAACACTTTTGCCTTAAACCATTAATTTCCTATATGTTCGACTTGTACGTGCTGCCAAGCACTCCCTGCAGCCATCCCGAAGCCCCATGGAAAGTTAATTTTATTGCTAAAAGCGGGTTAAGTGCTCGGTGCACAGCTGAGTGCCTCTATTCGATGGCACGGAGGCTGTTGGCTGCTCCCCGATAGAAATCAAATTTGCTTTATGGTATGTATGCTAATTTGGTGTCTGGCTGGTGTCCGCCCTGTGCTATTCCGGGCCAGACTCTGGTCGATGGCTTGGAGCCACACTGCACTTGATGGGCTTTTAATTTCGGGTTGAGCCTGATGGTGAGATAGGAACTTGTTTTATTATTAATTTGGAAGTTACTGTGCACAAAAATGAGTGATATAGATTTGCAATATAACTTCCATACTCAACATTTTATGCATTTAAAAATAGTAAAGATTTGCAGCCTTCATAGAAACCGATAATACTTAAGAGGACGTGTTCTAGATAGTATCGTTAGCATGAATACTCCATAAAGTCTATTCCACTCCACCAGTCGAGTTGATTTTGCTGGTTCTTGGACTCTTCCTCTTTTGGCAGAAAGAATGTTTCCAGTTAGTATGTTTTTGAAAGATGTGTTAGAAATTGTACCCCGGAAAGGTCCCCAACCGCTGTGATCTCTGCCAGTATCAACACACACTGGACCAAGCCGGATGAAATGCAGGAGTACCTGCCCCTCAAGTCTAGAGAGTCACACAAGTTATACCTTAAAATGTTTATATTTTTATGTTATATTCGTATTTCTATAATTATAATTAAATATGTATTACCATCACTGTACAAATGAACATATAGGTTTGGTAAATATTACAATGACGCCCTGCAACCGAAGTGCAACTTAATCATTAATATTTTTATGGTATTAGTGCTCCTAAGGATAAATACCATAAAAATATATTGCGGGACTACATTATTCTGCAATAAAAATTAACCTAATGGCAAATATTAAACTGATATCGGAACAACCTCAACTTTATTTGAAACAAGAAAGGAAGCTAACTTCGGTATGCCGATGTTTAAATACCCTTGCAGTAAGTAGAAGAACAAGAAAAATTTTCTAAAGTTTTTGCTTTCTCGGGTCGGTTTTATGTCAGTCATAAAATAAATTTTGTGAGAAAAAAATGTTGCCAGCGAAAAATGTTGCGAGCAACAAAATGAAAACCGAAATTCTGGAATAATAAAAAATGGCCGTGTCTCAAATTTTATGAAAATATGTGGAAAAAAGGCTAAGTTAGATTTTTTCCTCAAAATTGTCCGATTTGTCCTATGGCAGCTATATGATATAGTTGTCCGATTTTGATCAAATTAAAACAGAAATTCAAGAATAATACAAAATTTTATGCAAATATTTTAAAAATTGGCTAAGTTATCATTTTTTTCATTCAAATTTACCGATCGTTCCTATGGCAGCTATATGATATAGTCGTCCGATTTTGATCAAATTAAAACCGAAATTCAAGAATAATACAAAATGGCCAAATCTAAAATTTTATGAAAATATTTTAAAAATTGGCTAAGTTATCATTTTTATACCCTGTACCGTAGGTACATAGGTATATTAATTTTGTGCAAATGTATGTAACAGGCAGA